>NDFZ01005415.1:123821-196229 GCA_002192655.3 Mamestra configurata
TTTTTTTTTTAATCATAATTTTGAATATTAGCCTTAGGTGACTCGATTCACAATTCTAGCGAATTCACAAAGTTGTTAAAATACTTTTATGGCATGTGGCACATCATTAGAAAGAGGATAGACTGGAGAATTAATGAGGGAGTTGGAAGATCCCGGTCGCTTTTGGTTTTTTTTTTGTAGCCTTATAAACAGCTGTAACATGTACAGCTTTAATTTAAGTTTTACCTTTGCGAGTGAATTAAAAAAAAAACTAGGTGACTAATATCACTAATTTTGTGTTTAAAAGTATTCTTAAACAATACAAATCGAAATAAAATTAAAATTCAGAGTCTACGCCTTATATTTTTTTTTAAATCTGTATTTGAATGTAAAATTTGGGTCTTTTTTTTGGAAAACAATATAAAGCCGATAAAAAAAATCCACAGAGCATGAGGGGTGTTAAAGGGTCTGAAAGGCTAGCGGATTCAGTCGACCATTTCAATTTGACACACGATGCACCAAACACCCTGTATAACAGTAATATAATATATATCAATATATAATATAAATAATAATATCATTACTGCTTTCAAAGCGAAGTCAGGAAACCTGAAAATTCAAAGATGTGTTCATCTACCAAACCACAAACCACATCCGCGTGCAAAAAGACCTGTATCTCTCACAAAAAAAACCCTGTGTCACAGCACACCTCGTCATAAACTGACTATGCTTAGCTTTTACCTGTGACTTCGTCCGCATGGAATAGTTACTTTGGGCAGCCCGTTTTTTTTTTTTGAAATGTACTAAGTATTTTTTCATATTTTTAGAAACTATTTCAAACCCTTCAAGCCCTTTTCTCGCGACAAGAGACAGCCTATGTCCTTCTCCAAGGTCTAATATCTGTACCAAGGTTTCATCTAAATTGGTCCAGCCGTAACAAAACATACCCACACACTCACAAACTTTCGCTTTTATTGTGTGCTGACGGGCATACAGGAACAGGAGAGTTGTCAACAAGCTCACACGTTACGGAGAGCGGCTGCCTACCAGACCTCTAGAACCTATTAACTAAGGTAGTTCTTGGCAAGACTGCAGTCAGGCGTCTGACAATCCGTAACGACTGCCAAACTTGTACAAATGACAGCCGGGACCAACGGCTTAACGTGTGTTCTGAGGCACAGAGGAAACTCGGTATGCAAAGATGGTCACCCATCCACAGATCATCCTTCGCAAACATTTCTTAACCTTGAAGATCGAGCCGTGCGGCTTATTATTTAGCCAAGAGCTCCTTTTCCCCTTGCTCTTTATAGTAGAATAATATAATTATCGCCAGTTTTATTGTCCCATATTGTTTAAGTTGTAATTAATTCACAAAATAAATTGATGCGCGAAATAGTAATTCCATCGACAGTGTCCCATCCCTAGATGCAAGACATAACAGCACATATTTACTGCGTAAACTTTAGTACAATTATTTTAATAGAGGACGTCTTAGAAACTGCACCGTGTTACTCATTCTTTCGTTTGCTCTCTGCTTGTCTGCGTTAGGGGACGGCGTAAAGGATAAGCTTACAGCGGGAAGAAAAACTTAATTCCGCCAGAAAAGACGAATAGAATTATAACATAAAAAAATGTGAATTTAAAAATAAAAAGGGCTGTTGCGTGGGTTAAAAAAAATTTGGATACGTATTTTTTATTTTAACAAATCAATTAAAAAATGACGAAGATAAAACCCATCAAAGTTAAGGAGCGGGGCTTGAAACGTCACTTTCCAGAGAAAACTGTACTGGTAAGTGACGTGACACGATTTTTCAACGCACTGTATCGTCTTTATTTTATGTTTACGTGACAAAAGAAAAACAAATACGTGTCCAATATTTTTGGAAATCTATCTAACGGACTGCTTAATTTTTTAAAGTCAAATACCTTATTACAAAAATAAACTAATGATCAATTACTGGGCGCTGTATTGATCTTATACAGGTGTTAGGTAAAAGGAAAAGCCAGAAGTACACAGTTTAGTATTTGGTGTTTTTGCTTACAAAAGGTTTTTCACGTGACAGATTGAAAAATAAGTGGAGGCTACGTACGTAGACGTTACAACAACGTGAAGGTCACGTCACTTGTGAGCCCAAGGAATAAAATAATGAATAAGTTACTCTAGGCAAGCGTGATCCATCGTCAATCACGCGAATCAATCACTAATAAAAAATAACCTTCTAAATTCTCTACTGACTTTAGTAGTTAACTGTTGTGGTAAGAATATTAAAGATCTACAAAAGTAACAAACTAGTAGATTTTGAAAAAAATTGCAGTGACAGACAGACAGCCAACCAACTATAGGGTTATATTTTTAACCCTAAAAATAATGCGTATTTTTTCGATCAACAAGATTTTCAATGTTTAAATCAGTCGCAAAACTCACAATGTAAACGAAATCTTTTGTCACATACGCTATCCTCTCACAACTTGGACCAAGCCCGGAGACTATTGTGCTAAAAATCGAGAGAATTGCTCGTTTTCTCGTATTTTTTGTGACGAAGGCATTATATAGCCTCCGTCCTATTGCAGGCTTTAAAAATTACGGCTACTTACGTCTTCCATTGTGATCGTGGTTAGGTATTTAGATGTAAATAGATGGGCTTCGATTTAGCACTGAAAAGCCTTTTTTGAGATTTTTTGTATTGTTATTTGTTTGTAAATTGCAGCAGTGTTACCGAGGGGTCTCGTGTTACCCAATTACTGGGTTGTCGAGGTCAAATGCCTTTCGCAGTTGCTCCATGTAATATTCTGGTATCCAGCGTATTCGTTTCTTCTATGAGAGCCCCCTTTAATTTTTATGTTAATTATTTTTTATTATTTATTGTTATAGCGGCAACAGAAATACATCATCTGTGAAAATTTCAACTGTCACTATCACGCCTCATGAGATACAGCCTGGTGACTGACAGATACACGGACAGTGGAGTCTTAGCAATCAATTAAATTACATAATTAAACAAAAAAAGTAATTATCGAAATCGGTTGACAATTGGCGAAGAAAATATCACTGAACAAACATACAAAAAAAACTGTCGAATTGAGTACTTCTTCCTTGTTTTGAAGTCGGTTAAAAATGAATCGTATGTGAACTGATTTAATCGTGATCGGCCATGATGGCCTCTGCATTAATTTTTTTATTGGTGCGATTTAAGGGCGATTAATTAATATTGACCAGTTTACTTTTGAACACAAGCAGAAATGTAGTTACGGTAAACAAAAAAATTCTTAAGAAAATCCCTTCGAATCGCAAAGTGGAATTGCATTGTTAGCGACCGACGTCATTGAGCTCAATCACGGCGGATAACCTTTTAAATTATGGATTAATGAATGTTTGCTGCTGCCCATTCTCTGGTGAGTCTCTTAGTCGCATCTTACGACACCCACGGGAAGTGATGTGATGGTGCTATTCTTTAACGTCCGACACCATAGAGGACATCAACTTATCTAACTTTTAAAAGTATGGGTAATACTGCTTAACAGACAAAAAAAGAAGATAATGACGAGAAATAAAGAAGTCAACGTGTTTGTCCCCATTTCTTCTACTGATTATGGTAATCACTAAATCACTAAATATTATAAAACAAAGCCCCTGCCGCGTCTGTCTGTCTGTTCGCGATAAACTCAAAAACGAATGAACGGATTTTCATGCCGTTTTCACCAATGGATGAGGGTATTCATGAGGAAGGTTTAGGTGTATAATTCGTCCCGAAATTCCTACGGGAACGGGACCGACATCATTGACGTCAATCACGGCGGATAACCTTTTAAATTATGGATTAATGAATGTTTTCTGATAATCGTATTACATAATATTTTTTTGCAAGTTGAAGAATTACCTAGACATAGGCTTCACAAAATCGATGAACGCCATCCACCTTTCGCATTTTTCCTACCCCATCAATGTATAAATTTTCAGTGACTGTTATTTTATTCCCCTTTACGGGTCTCATGTTCGACCTTTTCTTTGAACTGGACTAGATAAAACCATTAAATCCATTTACTACCTTAAACTGCCAGATTCAGATTTCGAACCAAAAATTTTCTTCGGCGCAAAAACTAAATTTTTTCCTCTCGTTTCCTTCCCAGCTTATTTTTTCTACCAAAAAAACGTCTCGAAAATTTTTCAACTAACTAAGCGACTTTGTAACTCCGACAAATAAACGGGGAAGAAATTAATCTGGTCATTTCTCACTGTCAACGTCGGTTTAACGTAAAAACCGGTACCTTCCCGTATTATTTTATCATCAATCCCACAGACGCGGGGTGATCAGCAGGATTGTTTTTTAAAAGTTTTTCATCTTTTTTTGAGCCATTTTTCGTGTTATTTGGTAGTGGACTGGATTAGTTTTTTGGGCGACATTTTAAGGAGTCTTTGATAAATAGTTATAGTAACATAAAAAGGGAATTAACCTAAGCAAAGTGTGAACACTGTTTCGATTATTTTTGAAAGAAAAGAAAGAAAAATGTTTATTTCGGACTCGCACAAGACAAACAAACCAACCAATCTAATCAACCAATTTATGAGTTTGCTGATTTTCCAAGGGTTAATTTTTAACTGAAGAATAAAAATATATATATTTCTATACAAAAGTTATCAACTGCCATTTTTATACGTGAGGTAAAAGTTATTTGAATATTGAAAAATCGGTCCTCAAACCTCTATTTTGGTGAAAGTACAAAAGGACTAACTTCTTGCTGTGGCTGCGTTACCATAATTCCAGGATAAAATACAAATCGCATCAGTATTAAAATCCGATTTGCGTCCTATAGGTTTACTTTATACCTTAAAAACACAGTCACATATAGTCAAAAGGCAATTAATTAAACAAATTGTAAATGTTCACACACGTGCTCATTTCCTGCACACGTTTAATTAATAATCGCGAACATACGTACAGACATACGTGCTTATGCGTAGCTTTCATAATTATGAATATTTATAAACGTATAGCCTCTTTGGAAGAGAAGCATACGGTACTGAAACATCCAAGATTATTTTACAACGGGTAAAAACTGCGAATGGAATTTCAGCATTTTTATCTTGTAACTAAGGACCAAAATTAACCTACCAACTTATCAACTTCATCATCATCATAGTCATCAACAGCCGAAAGATGTCCACTGCTGGACACAGGCCTCCCCCAAAGGCGATTATGGCAACCCCCCCCCCCGGGTTGCCATAATCGCCACGCTTGACAGGCGGGTTGGCGATCGCAGTGTAGCTGTTGCAATGCACAGAGAATGCTGCTGCCCATTCTCTGGTGAGTCCTTTAGTCGCTTCTTACGACACCCACGGGAAGTGATGGGATGTTGCTATTCTTTTACGTCCGACACCATACAGAACATCAACTTAACTAACTTTTAAAAGTATGGGTAAGCTTCCTTAACAGAAAAAAAAGAAGAATACGAAGAGAGATAAAGAAGTCAACGTGTTTTTACCAAATTTACCTTCGCAGTTCTTCTACTGATAATAGTAATCACTAAATATTATAAAACAAAGCCCCTGCCGCGTCTGTCTGTGTATTCGAGATAAACTCAAAAACTACTGAACGGATTTTCATGCGGTTTTCATCAATGGGTGGTGTTATTCATGACGAAGATGTGTATAATTTGTCCCGAAATTCCTACGGGAACGGCACAAATGGGATATGCACGTACGAAGTCGCGTGCTAGCTAGCTAGTATGTTTAAAATTAATTCGGTACTATGTTTGAGACCCAAAATTCAACAAATTAGCGGCTGGACTATTGAAACTTTTACAAAGTTTCTTCTCCTAGTACTAACAAAAACATCCAAACAAAATATTCCCGCTATTTAAGCTTGTATAAAAGTTCTATTCAGTAAAAATCAATAGTCCGTTTCTAAAATCAACTTTCAAATATTTCTACCATTTAAAGCTGCGAGGGTAGGAAGTTTGAACGCTTTCTCTCCGACGTAGAAATATAAAACTGTTGGAGACGCAGACGGAGGCGTTTCATTTGTAGGAATTATTGAATTTGAATTATTGGAGTGGCCACCTTGGTTGGACAGGAGTGGGGTGGAGACGACTTCGTTTTTTTTGTTTTTTTTTTTTATATTAGCTTGTTTGCTTTCCAGGATTGAGTTTAGAGGTACTTGGTTTAAAATTTTTGTAGTAATTACTGGGTAAATGTTTTTTTATACAGAAAAGAATGAGTTAATAGCCTGCTCTTTCTTACTCACTGTTAGCTTTATCAGACCACAATCTAGTCTTCTTGGATAGTTTTTATTTAGAAAAACACTGCCTTCTAAAACTTATTGAATTAAAATGTGGGTCATTGTACTCATCATTATGAACAACTTGTGCTATGGGATCAACCCCAAAATCGCGAAACAAAATCTGCTACCCTATATATTTATGTGTGTATTACTCGAAAAAAAGGTAGGTACTGAACAGCTCTTTTTTTGCTCAGTTACACGTTGCATTCCCCTGTCAAAAAACCTTTGTTTCGACCAAACTCTCAATAGCATTTTAAAGCTACATTTGAACAGCTTTTAGATTTAGAATAGAATAGAATACTTAATAAATAAT
Organism: Mamestra configurata; assembly: GCA_002192655.3. Classification (NCBI taxonomy): domain Eukaryota; kingdom Metazoa; phylum Arthropoda; class Insecta; order Lepidoptera; family Noctuidae; genus Mamestra; species Mamestra configurata. Next base: position 130,392 of record NDFZ01005415.1, read on the forward strand.
ACTAACGAATTGATAAAATAACTTGAAACATTCGTCACCAAAGTTTACCTAACAAACCTTAACAGTCTTAAGTTAATAGGTACGCTCCGCCATTTAGGACTAAAATGTGAAGATAAAATAGTGCCACACAATGTAATACCTAGCCACTTCACTTACCTGTCTCATTACAACAAGTTTAATTATTACAAACAAGACGTTACGTTCACGTTTGGAACTGTCAATGAAATTCAAACGGCGGTTTATGTTTGTGATAATGTATTCAATTATTTTAAGACTATTTTCGATAAATATTCATGATCTTCATCATTTCATTCGCAATACGTCCACTACTAGACATAGGTCTCGGCCAAGTGTCGCCACTATGCGTCTCGCATCCATCGGCTACCCGCGACCTTCACCAGGTCGTCACTCCACCTTGTGGGAGACCTTCCAACGCTGCGTGTCCCGGTACGCGGTCGCCACTCCAGAACTTTTCGGCCCCATCGACCGTCTGTTCTGCGAGCAATGTGCCCTGCCCACTGCCACTTCAGTTCAAGAGAAGAGCTCGTGGCTAAATAATAACAGCCGTACGGGTCGATGTACAAAGTTAAGCAACGCTTGTCGAGGTAGGACTGTCGATTTGTGACCATCTCAATATACCGAGGTTCCTTCGATTATGATTACATTCTTGGTCATAAAAAAAAAAAATTGTTCATTGACTTCAAAGAAAGTGCGTGTCGGACCACGTACAATATAGGGTTCCATAGTTACCCGTCTCCTAAACTATGCGAGAAAAAATAGTAAAATGTACCTACTTAACTATTATTACATTACAAAGGTAGCACTTAGTTTTAAGTCATTTTACCCAGTCCCAACTTTTTACCTTGGTCGACTATTACTCGTTAACTTGTCTAGCCTATTTAGCTGTGACAGTTTTCTTTTTAAATTTGCTATATACGCTACTACCATGATTTTTTTCGAGTCTTCAAAAACGACTGTTGAGAGCCCCCTCTCAACGGTCGGACGGGGGGGACACTTGACGCTAACAAAAATTAGCACTTTAAAGCTTAATATTTCGCAAACGGATCCTTGGATGGAAAAATGATTTTAGCAAACCCTCAATATTTTTAGGGAGAGCCACGCTAAAAAGAATATATTTCAAGATTTAATTTTCATCAATATGTATATCCATATCAAATTTCAACTTTCAAGCGTCATCTCTGAGCTAAACCGCGGACGGACAAACAGACATGGCGAAACTATATAAGGGTTCCTTGTTGACTAGGGAACCCTAGAAACGGTTCATAATTTATTGTTCGGATATCTACAAAGGGATATTAGAGAAAGGGTACTAAATTGCAAGTTTATCTGGCGCCTACTTTAACCAATTTTCCCATAAAATAAATACAAAAGAAAAAAAAGTGCAATGATATAAGTACACGGCTCTACTCCATTTCATATTCGAAGTCCGGTAGCGGTGGCAGGTGGGCAGTTACGGCGAAAATTTTGTTCCTCAGCTATTTGAAATTACAACAAAGGATATATAGCTTCGCATAGAATAGCGTAGCACTGGCGGTGTGCTGCACACTTGTGTGATATTCTTCATACTGTTTATTTACTTTTAAAATCTGTTTTTTTTTTTACTTTTCAAGGAATTTGGTCGTATTATGCCAGCTGATCAAAATGCAAAACAAAGAAACATCGTATTGTAGACCTAATTTACTGCTATTAATCTATCAAGGCAAGAACTCGGATTCAGCAGTCAAGGCACTTTCTACAGAAGTTTCACGACCTAATAATAATTATTGTTCGAAAGAGTCACCGCGGCCCTGGAACGCAAAGGGCTTTAGAAGGAACACGGATTGGTTTTAGTCAGTAAGTGTCTGACACGCCCTTCCCAGAGTGGAAGAAGTCATTTGATGATTTCCCATCCATAAAAAAAAGGTAGTCTTTTTCAAAAGTTGATTGAAAGAATGCCTTCATTAATGTGCATTTTTCAATTAATATTTAGCTTGATTGGTCCGACGATAAAACGGAGGAGGTTCTCAAGTCGACGAGTTTATAATTTTTGTATGTATGTCCACGCATAACTTTTTACATAGTAGTCCGATTTTGATAATTATTTTTATATGATTGATTGTGGTGGTGTACAATAAGTATTTTTTTTTTTTGTTATGAAAACGTTGCCCCGCCTAGGAATTTCTCCTGTATCGTGGGTGCGTTAACAAACGTACAAATTCACATACACAAACGGTCAGACCCGGCCATACAAATATTTGTTCCATGCGGGAATCGAACCACGCGACACGCAGCGCAGCTGTCAATCGCTCAACCACTGCGCCAAACGTGTCGTAAAATAGTGTATACAATCTACATATATATATAAAACAAAGTCGGGTTAGTTACACCATTTATAACTCCAGAAAGGCTGGACCGATTTTGAAGATCTTTGATTTGTTGGATTTGTCTTTGCACCAAATAGCAGAATAACTATTATAACATTGGAAAATTTAAGAAAAATAAATATGTTGGTACAAAAATCATTTTCGAATAAAACGCCATCTTTGATAACCCGCATGGCAAAAAAAAATACGGCAAAAAATATTCTGGGGCGGTACGAAGTTGGCCACTAGTAAATTAATAACTACGGATAATAAAAAATCGTCTTAAGTCCGCCTATGCACCACTACTGTACATAAAGTATCAATAAATAAAAGTCACATTTGTCAATATTTCACATTCGTTTAGCAATAATTTTCGAGTCAGAAGTTGAACCTAAAGCTCTGTAAACATCTCATTTTAAATTCCAGATCGTCTCGATTTCGAATCGGATCGTATCTAATTCCCCTCTTACAAAAAACAACAAAATAACACCGTGTCTTTCTATCCGTGGTAGGATCAGCACAGAATTAGGCCGACGAGGTCGTTTTGAGGAAGATCTCTCCAAAAAAAGCTTCATTAACGGAATTGAGTACCATTTCCGTTTCCTGATCAAACAACTGCTACTCAGGTTTTGTCTTTGAGTAGGGATTAGACAAGGCCTAGCCAAAGCCATATTCTATCTATATTAGCGATTGTTAAAACATTCTAAATGTGTTGTAGCGACATGCGTCAAGGAAATTACACTTTTTTAGAGCTTTCAATCCTTTTCCATGGTTTTTGATGCAGCTTAGTACCAGTACTTAAGCCCAGTAATGGTGTAACACACTAAAGTTTTACTGAGACCAGATTAAAAAAAAAACAGCAAACTTAAGAAGGTTATGAATTTCCAAAGTTGATTTGAAATGTTTACTCGTAGTTTGAGAAAAATAATAATTTGTTGGCAATTTTAATTTTATGTCTCAGTAGGTTTGAAGCTACCGACAGCTTCGAATGATATTGAAAAGGCCTTAACACGCGATTTAGGACAACAATAAGTTAGTGATCACTGAGTTCGAATTGTTGACATTGCAATAATGCAGGGCAATAGAGTTTCTCATATTCAAGTCAAAACGAAATATGCCTAAACTGCCGCAAATACATAATATACCTAATATAAAAAGCAAAAACAATCGGTTGATAAAACATAAAATAAACACAGAAGTATTAAATACAATTAAATTATTAATATATTCACACCTACCCTCATTGGCGATGTGCATAGGACGTCGTACACTTAGTTTCGTATGAACATTTTTCTACAACTACCCTTTTGCTTAAACTGTTACGAAATTTTAATATAATTTCGTCATAGTACCTACTAACCCGCTACGCTAATCGGCTTAATTTATTTTAAGGTTATAATTTTGTATTTTCTCGGTAATTGATTTTGTAAAACTTTTGAGAAAATAAATGTCTAAAACCGTAAACTTTTTTTATAGTATCCAATAGTTTTAACAGCGCTCTACGCCCCATTCATACTCCAAGCTCACCCCAAAATATTTGCACGGACAGGAAAATTAATTAAGCCTCCCAATGCTTGTTTTACTTTATAAAAAACTTCAGTAGTACCACGCACTGAACACAGGTACCGATAAGTTTAGAAGTTTTCAGGATTTGCTGAAACGAATTCAATTCAGTTTTCAGTTACAGGAAGTTTTTCGGAAAAAGGTAAAATAGGGAATTCTGTGAAGTAGTTTCGCGTTGTGTTTTGGAATAGAATTGTAGGGTTGGTGTAGTGGATAAGGAGTTGAAATTGAGTAAGTGGTGGTTGAAAAAGTTTAAATGGTAAAATGTATAAGGGTAATAATTATGCATTCTGTTTTTCAGTAGTCAATTTATGATAATCCTTAAAAGCTTGTTTAAAAAAAAAATTACAGCTGCGAAATGCAATTTAAAATGCAATATTTTCTTGAATTATTTGAAAACCTCGATTGATTTAATTTATTCTAATACTTCATTAGGTTGGTTTCTTAATTAAAAATATTCTAATGAATATATTTTAATATGCTGTTGTTACTACAACTTTCATCACAATAAAATATTGTGATAAAAATATTTTTCTAAATAATTTAAAAAAAAGTAAAATAATAATGAATCTCACTAGCCACCCATCCAAAATCTCGACACATTATTACTATTCAAGTAGGTACCCTAAGTAAGCTCCATAAACAAAATAATGTTTCATTTCCCCACTCACTAACCGGGTTGTCACTTTGATTCGAACATAGAGTACGGAATACTCGAGAGGTCATTGGCAATGTCGCCCGTGTATCACTGTCAACTGAAAACCAGCGATGGGTGTCTGATGCCCAGCAAATGTATATGTATCATTCTTTACTATTCTTTATTTTTTGTGTTTGTCGCTACTGAGTACCTCGTGGCTACATAATAACAGTCGCACGGGATTATGTTCCAGGTTAAGGAACACTTGCTGAGGTCGGTCTGTGGATGGGTGACCATCTTAACATACCGAGATTCCACCGTGCTTCGTAAACCACGTTGAGCTTTTGGTCCCGACTGTCATTTGGACTTCTTTGACAGACGTTACGGGTAATCTGGCACCAGTCTTGCCAAGGAGTACTCGGCTAATGGGTTGTAGAAGTCTGGTAGGCAGCCGCTCCTCGTAAAATACTGGTATTTATCTCAATCCGGTTTGACTGGAAACCGACCCTAATATAATTGGGAAAAGGCTAGGCAGATGATGATGACGAGTAATCAGAAGCCAGAAAATTTGACACTTGTCTTACCAAGTATACTTAACCCAGTGCTTGTGGAGGACAGATAGGTAGTCGCTTCATGTAAAATACTGGTACCTATTCAGCTGATTTGACTGAGAGATGTAATGGATCCACGGTCGGGCCGGTCACCTACGGCCAACCTAGATAAGCATCGTTTAACCCCAAAGTTCGTCCTGAGCGGCTGTTATAATTTAGCCACGATCTCCACATCGTATTCTGTGGTCATGAATTCGTCTTCATTACCGAATTTAAACTAACTCACGTACGATCTCAATCCTCATTGCAATACGGCACGGCTTCAGCATATTGTGAGCGACGTTAGGGCTGTCAAATTGAGAAACCGTTGCAATTATTATTTATGAGATGAGACTCGCTTCTTTTGTTTTTTGGATGATAAATGCTGACAGAACCATCGGTCGTTTAAAGAGTTATGTTTTGCATGTGAATTTCTACTTTTAAGTTAGAAAATAAAGAAAATTTATGTTGTCTTAGAAAGTAAAAAAGAGCCTTTATTTTTGAAGATGAACCATACTGTTACGAGCTTGGAGTTCGTAACAATAAAAACAGCCGATTAAATAACCAAAATGACTCACTAATTATTATAAAACACAACTTCACTACTGCTCACTTTAAGCGCACACGAAGACCGCTTCCGAACTTTTCGCTTATGTCGCAAATCCAATACTGCCTCGGTCACGGGCTATGCGGTCCTTATTAAGTCAGTAATTCCAGAACCTTCTACTGGCAAAACATCTGGAAAGTAAACCTAAATACCGGTCCCGACTGACCAGATATCCAGAACCCTAGAATATTCTAGCGTAGAAGAGTCTAGAAGGTACTTGACTCTACTAGTTCTGCTACTCGTGACTAGATGGCGCTAGTAGTAACTAATGTCGTTATGTACCCGGCATTAATTCTGGCGCGTAACAATACATATTTTGCTGGCCTACGAGTTTTTATTGGAGAGTTTCTGAAAAATAACCAGTTGCCTCAAATACGTTTTATAAAGTCCATCAGTTATTTATTTAATTTTGTTGAAATATACCTTCTCGTCGGAAAATGGGTGTTTATGTACTCTGTAAATAAACCCTTCGGGGAATACAAGCATAATGTTATGAATTGTTGTTTTCTTACTGAAACAAAAACTTATTTTCATTAACCCTATAATTACAGGTTACCATCCGACCTTCACCTTCACCTCTCCTCCAAAAACAAACCTGAACAACTTCCGAACAAGGTAAAACGACTTCCGTTTCGTTCTCAACCGACTTCAAAAGCGTCAAACAAATTAAATGTATTTGCATTTCCTCTTAATTGTGACAACCCTGGCTTAGGGGCGCTGGTTACTGGTTATTACCGGAATTTTGACATCCACCGTGTTTCCTGATCTTGAGGAATATCCTTATTAACGTTTTCCTGTAAACAATCTTGAATTCTCTTTTGTCTTTTACTTTTTAGAGTTCCGGACATCCGTATGAAACGGAACTCTTATAGGATCACTTGGATGTCTGTCTGTCTATCCGTCTGTCACAGCTAACTTTCTTCGAATCTACTGGGCCGGTTCTGTTGAAATTTCGTACACATATGAAATTCGTTCGGAAACCTTTGCACGCGAGTTCAACTCCGCCGCACTTGGCCAGTTTTTAGGGTTCAGAACCCAAAGGGTAAACCGGGACCCTATTACTAAGACTTCGCTGTCCGTCTGTCCGTCTGTCACCAAGCTGTATCTCATAAACCGTGATAGTAAGACAGTTGAAATTTTCACAGATGATATATTTCTGTTGCCGCTATAACAACCAAATACTAAAAACAATAAAATTAACATTTAAGGGCACCCATACAACAAACGTGATTTTTTTTCCGTTTTTATAGATAATGGTACGGAACCCTTCGTACGCGAGTTCGACTCGCACTTGGTTGGTTTTTTATAGTTCGATTTAGCCTAGGTTACCTCTTATTTTAATTAAAAATGCCTTATCTAAATGAACAAAGTTCTGAGTCTCGCGTCGTGGTACGATTGTTCGTTATTTCAACTAATTTATGTAAAGTGTAAACACTTCAACGGAAAATGTCTATTCCAAGTCAGATACACATACCTAGTATTTGTTACAGTTCCCATTTGCACATTCTAGTCCCGGCGTTCCATTGGTTTTATTATAAAAATAACTAAAAATACGAGTGTCTATGAGTTTAAATAAAAAAAGCCACCGAATTTCAATAGTAGTGTGGGTACCGTATGCGTTATGTTGAAAAAACAATCTTAATATATATATTTCTTGTGTACGTGCGTATGTCACTGAACTCCTCCTAAACGGCTGGACCTGGATGTTGATAATTTTTTTTGTGTGTGTTCAAGGGGATTTGAGAATGGTTAAGATTCACAATTGGACCCGGTAGGTGGCGCTGTCATCGATTTCTATAATTTTTCGTCAGACACAAAGCAAACGTTCGGACAGGACAACGTCTGTCGGGACCACTAGTATATAAATAGATTCTTAAGGCCTCACTGCGTGCGGTCTAGTGGTCAGAGTTCCGAGTTCATCGTTCCGCGTTCACTGTAATCTATGTGGTGGCTTAGAATCCTATACATATATTATAAGCAGTCAGACCGCGACGGATAAAGTGAACGCGCGTTCTGTCGGAGTTCCATTTTTTGCAAAAGCTGGAAGGTCACGATGTCCGACGAGATCGAATAGTTTATTGAATTAGTGAGACACAAACGTTTTCTTTATACTATCGAGATCAAGTGTGACAAGAGACTTTTGGTTTTCAATAAAAAGAGCGTGTGACGTGTTATCACCGCTAAAGATGACTGAACTCCAGATTTCTAGACCGTTTGATGTGTGCGCATGTGTGAACGCGGACCGCAGAACGCAGACCGCCTTGGCGGTGTGTTCGACCCCTTATGTCGAGTAGGTAGTTTATTTCATCCCTCTTCTTAACGCCGCGTCAAAAACAACGTTATATTCTACATTTACCCAAAATTTTTGAAGAAACGTGACATCCAGTAGGTATCCATAAATGTGTATATTATTTTCGCTCTCTTTACTTCCTCTAAAACAACCCTTATAACGTATAACAAAATTACTTACATGAATATTCTGCTCCTCGGCAATCAGTTTCTGCGTACCATTGTACCACTCGATCCTGGCAGCTGGCTTCGCTCCTGATGCTGTGCAGGTGAGGGTCAACAGCGTACCCTGAGTCGCGTGGTCCTTTACGCCGGAGATCACTGTCTTGTTTGGAGGCACTGGAAGAGGAGAATAAAATATGGTTACTAATTAACGGTTTAACGAAAAAAGTAAAATGGCTGGAAGCTGACATTTTAAAACAAGGAAAGAAATCCGATTGTTTTTTGTTTTTTAAACAACTATGGTTGACTGGTAGAGAATGCCAAAGGTCTTGTCATGTCAGGTCTTGTTATGCACATAGATACAAAGGTGGTCTAAATAAATAAATGCCTATAAACTATTGTAAAATAACTAGCTATAAATTGTTATTTTTATAACCGATTCTATTTATTTTTTTGCAATTTTGCTCACTTGGCTATCCATATACATAAATACTCTTGAATACACGATAAAGCAATATTATAAGCTATAAAATTCATGTACGCACTGGCCATTTAAAGATACGGCCAGCTCAGCTGTAAAGATCACAAAAAAACCACTTAAAACAAATTGATTTTAGAACCAACGAAATTCAAAATACGAAATTCAATTTCAATTTTAAAATAAGTCCTCCATTTTCGCAGCATTTGCTCTCAGAAAATTAAATTATTTTTTCGAGCCAGCATTTTTCACAAACTATTTTAAAGGCACTATCTATTTAATTTAAATTAATATTGAAGTAGAGGAAACATAACTTGTTTGTTTGTAAGGGGTAATCTCTAGAAGATTTTATCCCATTACAGAGGCCCTAGCACGTGTTTGACGTATAGTAACGTAACTTAAAATTTTACAATCACCCGAATACTCGTTTCGCACATAGTATTTATTTGAATTGGACAACACTACATTCAAATTATGATACAAATAGGGTGTTACTTTATTTACATAGATATTTACGACTGTTTTAATAAATATTTAACTAACTATATACTTACACTAGAAATAAAAAAAATAAAAAATTAACCCTAAAATATGGCATCAAAAATTCATCCGCATCGGTGTCGACTGGAAGTGTACCCAAAAGACTGGCGGCATTGCTACGTTGTATGGTAATGCATATTCTTTGACCAAGGTAAAATCCCAGCCCAGCCCTTGGGTCACACGAAGTGTCAACTAATCGTCTTGAGAGATCTTTAAACAAGTAATGCTCACTCGGACCCCACGACCCGATAGTACAAATTGTGAATGTCGCATAAAATTAAATCAAAATATGGGGTTGTAATTTTGTACATTCAAAATTCACTTACGTTAACGATACTGTGATGTTACTATACGTCAAAAAATTACTGCTAGGACCCCAGATCTTCTTTCACTGATACATTATATTTATTTTGTAATTATGTTACATTGAAAGTAACAATTTTACAAGTCAATCTTTTTGGTCAAGTAAACTAGAAGATGTAGTCGGTGTTTCGTAGCACTGAGAAGAAACACCGAAACAGACTCTTTTAACGTCAATTCAATTAACTAACATGTTTACAAGATCGAACTTGTAAACATGTTAAAGTGAAGGCTTGGGTGAAGTGATCACGAGGTAAGCTGTCTATTCTATTCTATTCTATTTTTAATATATGGGAAGCAAAGCCGATGACGACTATTCTGCCAATGTCCCAAGTAAATTGGAGAAGCAAGTGTGCAATATTTTAATGATTAGGAGAAAACGACGAGAGGTAAGCTGTCAATCCATGTTATCAAGATGTCAAGTGATCATGAAGTGAGCTGTCATTCCATCTTGATTATATGAATTGACAGGTCACCTTGCGATCACTACACCCAAGCCTTCACTTCGACATGTTATCAAAATCGACCGGCAGTACTGGTAAAATCGTATGAGTACCATGTAGGTAAATGTCTGAGGTGGTTTATTAAGGAAGATAGAAAGCTATAATAGCTCAGTGCCATAGACTACTTTATATCCCAAAAAAATGCTCGGTTCATGTTCGGTGGGCCACGGGAGGAAAGTCGCAGGAAACAGCTAGCAACCTTATATAACGAATAATCCTGAGATCACATCTTGACACCAATCTATCCAATTTTGGCAGTAGTAAAAAATATGCTAGATCAGTGTTTTAGTATATGGTTAAGGCTATATGTATGAGGTAGCGGAGCGTTTAGCGGGGCGATGTGAAATTGATTTTCATTTGTTCGTTTAGAACAGCGTGTTTAGTTTTGCAGTCAGTTTTGGTGTAAAATTGGGGAGGCCTGTGTCAAATAGTGGTCGTACTTGGCGTAAACAAACACTTGTTCTTTCTATAATTCTAAAGGGTATGAAAGGCACCAGGATTTTTTTTGTCTATTTTTGCTGATAAAAGGCACTGATTTAAAGTGGCAGTTGTATATTGTAGAATTGGTAAGTGAAAATTATAAAATACATGTTTATTGACAAGTTCAGTAGTAAAAACTGAGCAGTAAACAAACATTTTTTTTAGGGATGGGAAATCATCAAATGACTTCTTCCGCTCTGGGTGGGGCGGAAGGGCGTGTCAAACGCTTACTGACCATCCGTGTTCCTTCTAAAGCCTTTTGCGTTCCAGAGCCGCGATGACTCTTTCGAACAAATTCCGCAACATTTTATGTGACTTGCAGTAGCCACGGAACCCATGTGGATTCAAAAACGCTCATTCCATGCACACAGCCTTGAACTTTGTAAGGAAAGTACAACATTGGTTCATCGCTCGGTCCTCAAATAGGATTGGTCCTTTGAGAGTTAAAGGACCAACTTTTGTAGCAACCCTTAGTTTTTTATGAAGGTTTATTAACTTTAATGCTCTTTTCTATAAGTGAATGTTTTATTTACTCAGCTGTGTTTTTTATAGAATATCTAACTGTGGAAAGTCTATATTTTTCGTTTGAAGTTATGAAGTCAATGGTCGGAGTTTGTGTAGACGTCTTTTATTTAAATAGGTATTCTAAAGTAAATTCATGGTGGACATCCCATCCACACGCATAACACGTTTTGGGTACACATTAATTGTGCGTACAGCTAAGGAGTGGAATTCCCTGCCAGAGTCTGTGTTTCCTGATAGCTACAACCTGGGAGTCTTTAAGTCAAGAGTGAATAGGTTACTTCTAGGCAAGCGTGCTTCATCTTCGACCACATCATCGCTTATCATCAGGTGAGATAGTGGTCAAACGCGTTCTTGCCTGTATGCTTTGGATACCTATTTTTTGTAACTGTGTCATTTAAAAAGTTTTCATAGAATTAAATAGATTAGCTCTTTATCTGTCTCTATCATCAAAGAGCTTCGTGTTAAAGACCGACTTTTGTACTACCACTGTAAAAACACGAATTCTGAAGGTCTTTGGTCACATGCAGAAATGGGAACTCGATGGAAGGACTGATGAGTGATTCAGGGCCAGGTGGAAGGCAAGGGAGCACTCGTGATCATCAACTTGTTGCTGACCTGATACAAAAAACTATTAAACCCATCATGGTCCAGTGTATTCATAATGTGACCAACCGGCAGAAATGGAAGTGGTTCGCTGAGAGAGCAGTCCTCGGGAAACTCGACGACCTACTGAACATCTCCCCATCCACCTCGTCTGCGCAACCACGACCTCTCCGACAAGAGTGTCCAATTAAGAAGAAGAAGCTATTTATTAGAGTATCCATGCTTCATGATTTTACTTGTTGCAGCCGGCGGCTTTGCCCACGTCACAGTCGAAAATTATCCCAAGAAAACATGAACGAGATACGAGAAAAATATGAAAGTTTATTCGAAAAATTTATTCGAATCCTCTACTTGCAATCTATAATATTTCAGTCAGTAACTGAAAATTGACCCATCCCTTTTTATTATCTATACTAATAACTAGCGGACGTGCCGCGGTTTCACCCGCGTTGTTCTCATTCCCGTGGGAGTACGGGGAGAAAATATAGCCTATGTTACTCGCTGATAATGTCCATTGCTATATATAATATATACATAGAATTTTTCAAATCGGTCCAGAAGATTTTAAGTTTATTCGTTACATTAAAAAATACAAATCTTCCTCTTTATAATATTAGTATAGTTACATAGTGTAGTAGATATAATAAAGCTGAAAAGTTTATCGAACGCACTTATCTCTATAACCACCAGTCGGATTTGGAAAATTATTTTTGTATATGATGGCCACATTTATGAGGAATGCTATAGGCTATACGGGAACGGGAAATTCTTACGGGAACCGGAAAAATCGAGATATGCGCATACAAACTCGCGGGCAAAAGTAAAAGCTGAAGAGTATGTTTGTTTGTTTGAACGCGCTCATCTCTGGAACTACTAGTCCAATTTGGAAAATTATTTTTGTATATGATAGTCACATTCATCAGGAATGCTATACGCTATACGGGAACGGGAAATTCCTATGAGAACGGGAAAAAAACGGGATCTGCGCGTTCAAAGTCGCGGACAAAAGCCAGTGAAATAATAAGGGCAAAAGAAACTCCTATCTTTCATTACTTTGACAAAACTACCACGCGTCCAATATCGGTAATGTATACCAAACTAATAGGGTAGCAGCCCCCATTATTGTCCGACTGATTGACCGTGATCACCAATCAAGCGACCTGACATAATATACTGTAATTGAAAGGAATGAAATACCTTTCGGCACCTGAAAGGTTAATTAATACCTGATTATGTTCTGTGAGAAGAATATTGGAAGAGATATTGGAAGGTGAATACAATTTTGTGGCTTTACTTATTTGTTTATAGATAGTTCTTCTGTATGTGTGTATGTCACTGAGCTTCTCCTAAAGGGCTGGGCCGATTTTCATGAAAACTTTTGTGTTTTTGTACTGACTCAAACAAATAAAATATCCATGGATGGTTTAGATTCACAATTGGATCCAGCATTCTCAAGGCAATTCCTGTCTCCCTATCTTTGCTTAGGACGAAGATTATTTAGGAAAAGTAGACATCATGTAAAAATATATTAGTGTATTACTTCTATTATACAATAAAGGATGTGTGGAGTATCGAGAATGGATAAAGTGGGGAATGAGTTTATTAGAAGTAGTTTCAAAGTGGCGCCAATAACGAAAAAGTAAGAAGGGAACCGCTTATCTTGGTATGGTCATGTGAAGAGGAGGGAGTTATGAATATAAATTTGGATGGATGGACAGGGAGAGGGAGGCCAAAAAAAACATGGATGGATTGTTTTAGGAGTGATATGAAAGAAAACGGAGTTAGAGCTTTGAGTGGAAATCTTCTCCAAAATAAAAAGTATCCTTTGTCATATTTCAGGACATGGTCTATCCTTTGCCAAGTTACATCTAAATCCGTTCATCCGTTTCACTATCGTTAAGAAATTTTAGTTTCAATTTTAAATGTGTATACATGTCAGCCCAGTAAAAATACTTTTTCTTTCATTTTATTTTTTTAGGGTTCCGTACCCGAAGGGTGACCAACGGAACCTTATTAGTAAGGTTCCGCTGTCCGTCCATCCGTGAAAGAATCCTGTTTTTTTTGGGTTAATGTTGCTTCGTGTGAAAGTCCGACTCACACTTGGCCGGTTTTTTCTTTTATAATTGCAAGCAAGGCACAAGCAAGGCACAAATTAAATGATATTTATTTTGTAAGTAGGTTAAACATAACACTTTTACACGTCAATCTTTTGTGGTCATTTTTAAACCAGATGAGGCCGGTGTTTCTTAGCTGACTACCCTGAGAAGAAACACCGAAACAAACTCAGAGGTCAAAGTCTCTTTTAAATTCCATACAATCGATACTGGTCAAATCATATGAGAACCATATAGGTTAATGTCTGAAGTGGTCTTTTGAGGAAAGTACCACACAGATTCGAGTGGACCTGTCCAGACAGTGCAAGCATTTGTCAGTTATCGTGTAGCTCAAACTTAGAACTTTAAGGAGCTCAACGATTTGACGAACAATACCAAAGTAAGGACATTTGGTAGGCCGCATAAAGAACTCAAACTGCCAGACTAACATGACAATGAAGATAACACTGACAATAAAGATAAGAAAAATTTGCACAAACCGAAACATTGATCAGAGAGGTTATTCCAGGCTACATCTAAGATATTTTTTCCCACTTCAGCCTGTAACATTATTATGTGAGGATGATAATAACTGGGCGAATCTATTAGCCTGACGACAAATTGGTGGACGCTAAGGGCCCTAATTCATTTATCCTTACTGCTTCCTATATTACGTCGCGGGGTGACTGGGAAGTTGGGCGTTTGGTGATGTTTCTCGTTATAAGAATCATAACTTTGTAGGAAATATAACTATGAGTATGTGAGTTGAAATGTGTGTTTGTTCTTGTAGCTCTATTATACGTAGCGCCAACTAAGCATTGCTCATTATTACTCACACACCACACAACCTCACTAGTCACACGCACACCCACACCCACACTCACTCACACAATCACTCATGAAACACATACCACACGCACACGCGCAATCCGGCCTTTTTCTGCATAACGTTCATATACATAGCTGTTTTATATCATTTTAAGTGATTATTATATTTGCAAATACTATATAAAATATATGTAAACATTTTTTTTTAGTCTTGCATGTTTACTTTGTCTACATTTCAATTGCATAAAAATGACAAGTGGAAGTGCGGAGTCTCCTAATACAAGCAATTCCTTGCTTAAAAGGTGATCTCCAATAACATGTATCAAAATGCCTATTTGTAGTTGATTTTTTTTTTCATTTTGCTCTATCGGCCAACTATATACTATTTATTGCGTATTATAGTAACTATGTACGTTTTGGCAACTCATGAGCGTAAAATTAAGATTGTTCTTATCTTAAAGACGACAGGAAAAACAATAAATAAAATATATATATATATGTTTCGTATGGAACCCTTTGCGAGCGAGTGCGACTTGCATTTTTTCTTTAATGATATGAAGGAAATAATGTTTTTTTATTTATTTATTTGGTTTTGGTGGGTCAATGGTTTGTTGACGGCCACGGAAGTCCGTTGACAGCGTGAATTACAGGTCTATTTGACGACGCTTCGAGAAGGCCTTGACCAGCAGTGGACGCTTATCGACTGATATTATGATGATGCCCAATTCCTATGTCCCTGTAATCGTTACCTGAATAATTAAAACTTATTTTCAAATGATTTGTTGTTTATAACAAAACGATCTACATCGCACTGTAAAACAAGATATTAACTACATCCAAGACAAAGCACAGGAAGAGACAACAAAGACCCGAAAATAGAGTTGCCACCACTAAAACTCCTTCCGAAAGTGTTGCCATTTTTAAACCTAGCACCTCTAAAGTAACAGGTAGCCTTTCCATCGTGGGTACTATTACCCTATTTCTCGCGGAAGGGTAATTTAGGTGGCCTAATTAGCGTGGATACTGCTAATAACTATTCTAGAGGAAGGATAAGTTTGTAAAGAATGTTCCAGAGAGAGTTTGTAGAGGAAAATGGTTTAAGTTTTTTGTTGGTACTGCAGTATGAGGGTCTTTATAGTGATATTTAGTTTTATAGTGAGTTTCAAGTTAATGTTGAAGTCGGATTACTATTTTACCATTTATGTAATTAAATTATTAATTTGTACTATTAAAGCTACTTTACAACGAGCTGTTTTACACAAATAAATTTATGAGGGCGAATGTGGTGGTCTAATTTCTTTTTCATAATTTGAATGGGCATAATTTATTTATTTTTTGTTAGGAAATAGATCTCTTCCTTGACTACCTCCTTCCTTCCTTGACTACCTCCTTCCTTCCTTGACCACTAACCACTCTGAAAGTCTTCAAAATAAAATAATATAAAATACAGGTTGTTTACTTTTAAATCTATAAGAAAACAACCTGTGTTTTTAGCAACATCTATAAGTAAAATATGATTCGATCGAACCCATTGGGCGCGGGTCCAACTCGCACTTTGCAGGTTTTTAGGACGCCATACCCAAAGAGCCAACGGAACCCCATTACTAAGCCTCTGCTTTCCGTCCGTCCGTCTGTCTATCTGTGAGCGTGCTGTATCTCAAGAACCGTAAAATGTAGACAGTTGAAATCTTCACAAAGTATGTATTTCTATTGCCGCTATTACAAATAATAAAAATTAAATTACATTAAAAGTTGAAGGGAGCCTCATAAAAGAAATGTACGGAACCCTTCGGGTGAGAGTCCGATTCGCACTTAGCCAGTTTTTTTTACAATTTCAAAGATGTTCAAGTTCCCGATCCAGAGTACATCTAAGTCCAAACTACGAAAGTTCTGCTTTACATTTCTAGAATCAACAGTAAACTATAACTCAACCAATTAACCTAGAAATTTCTCAACAATCCTAACATTTATTACTTGCTACAACTCTTAGATATTCGTACATACATATTCGTGTAGTGTCCGACATGGCCGGCCCACCCCTGAGATCCTATCGACCCCCAATATTGCAAGGTGGTAAAATTCCCGACCCCATTACTTTTAGTGATGTGGCAATATCGATATCGAAGTAGTTCGAAAAAATTTAAAAAAGCTGGCTGTCAAACCAGATAGTTATTATTTTATCGAATAGTTCACTAAGAGGGTACTCAAATGATTTATTTGTTGCAGGGTGGCCCAGTTTAGTTTGTAAAAAGTTATTTGTTTGTTGTTTATGTTTATTGTTTGTTTTAATTTTTTTCAGAACAATATACCATTTTTCTTTCTATTCTTAAATGTTCCAAAATTACTAGACTAGCGATTGGATTATTTAATATGCTTTAAAAGAGCAGTGGATTATATTAAAAATCTCTTTCCCCTCGTAGCATTTGTGCGTTCAAAACTTCGATTAAATTTCCAAATGAATCTTGTTAGAGGTGCGTTTTTAGAGTTCCGTACCCAAAGGATAAAACGGGACCCTATTACTCTCCCTATGACTCCACTGTCCGTCCATCTGTTTGTCTGTCCGTCTGTCACCAGATTGTATCTCATGAACCGTGATAGTAAGATAGTTGAAATTTTCACAGATTATGTATTTCTGTTGCCGCTACAACAAAAAATACTAAAAAACAGAATAAAATAAATATTTAAGGGGGCTCCCATACAACAGACATGATTTCTTTGCAATTGTTATAGATAATGGTATCTACGGAACCCTTCGTGCGCGAGTCCGACTCGTACTTGGCTGGTTTTTTACCTTCAATATACTATTTGCTTGTTATCACTTTGACATGACACATTTTTTAGGAAAAACCAATACCTCCACAAAACGAAACTGTCCTTTACCCCCAAAACGTCTTCCATTCTACAAAGTAATAAATATCTTAAGGGCCATAATCTGACCGCTTAGAGGCACCCACAAGACGTAGGGATGACAGCCGAGATCCTAAACGTCAAGTTGCGGTCCCAGCGTCCTAGAACCTCTCAATTTAACCTAATTATTGTGGATAGCTGTGTCCAGGGACCCACACCTTTAGATTTAGACCTTTTTGCGAGTTTCGGCCTTGGTTTTATCTCGATTTTTTTATTGTGATAAGTAAAAGCGATTGGGGAAATTAGGTCTGGAATATAAGCCACTTTTTGTGCGACCCGCATTGTTTTAATATAGCTGTTTTGTTCGTAGTTTTGGTGTTTGTAAAATAGATTTTGTTATGATAAATTGATTCACAATTCAACGTTCGCAAGTCACTGTTTTTCACTTTATTGTCGTTTAATTCTTGGAAGGAGTCAATGTCCAGTTGCGGACATCTTTTGGTCTGACTGGAATTATTATGTTTTTTATTATTATTGGTGAGCAGGTGAGATTGTGGTCAAACTGAAGCCTCCGGTTGACCACAATCTCACCTGTTGGAAAGCGATGATGTGGTTAACGATGGAGCACCCATGCCTAGAAATAACCTATTCACTCTTGGCTTACATAGCACAACATAGACTCCACTTCTTAGCTGTACGCACTTTAGAAGTGAAATATTATGACGCCTGGCTCATGGTTATAAACAGGAGCGACTAAGAACATCATTTTAACACTCACAGTTTGTCAATTCATGCAAAACAAAACTAATAACGTTATTGTTTTACACAAATTTATCGACATAACACATCCCAACACTAAACTACACTATCTTGCCACTTATTAGCTATATGGTCTCGCAATTTATCGGCTGGGCTGTGAAAATTGCTCGGCAGTGTAGTGCTGGAGTTGGTTAAGCGATGGTTCAATGTGGCCTTACATGTAAAGTATGGGGCGTTTAGTCTAGAGGGTTGAGGAGGGGGCTAATTAGTTTAGAGTGATTTGAGGGTAGGTGTGTTTCTAACAAAAAGTTTATGCCTAGTTACTTAGACGATTTTCTTATGGATCTGCTTGTGAAATAAGGAGTGCTTGAAAAGTTTTTGCGATTGTGCTTTTTTTATACAAGTATTTTACTTTATTTTAGTGACTTGCATTTTTTGAGTTACACGACTAGAACCGTATAATTTTAACCGACTTCAAAAAAAGGAGGAGGTTCTCAATACCTTTGTTTGTTTTAAGTTTGTTACCTCATAACCCCGAACGAACCGATTTGAAAAAATCTTTTTTTAATGTGAAAGGATATGCTTTCCGATAGGTCTCATAGAAATTTCATCAACATCGGTTCAGCCTTTTAGTTTTTAAATCGAAATAGCTGGAAAAAATATGTCATCTAAATAAACGAAATTGTGTATTTTGCTTTCCTGTGACTTTTCAGTGGTGTTGTTAGTTGGCACTAAAAAGTGAAAAAAATATTTTTTTAATTTTTTTTTTAACAGAGCCGTCATTCAGGTCTGAGTAAGAGCAATTGAAACGACGACGGCGCTCTACATTACAAACCAGTTCTGAAAATTAATATACAACGTGTAACAGAATAAACACAATACCTCTTAAGAGGTCATTGTCGTGGGTTCGATTCCCACCCAAGACAAATCTTTGTGTGATGAGCATGATCATTTGTTCTGTGTCTGGGTGTAATTTGTCTATAATATGTATGTATTTAGAAATATATAAGTATGTTTATCAGTTGTCTGGTTGCCATAGCACAGGCTCTGCCTAGTTTGGGATCGGATGACCGTGTGTGAGTTGTCTCAAGATATATTATTGTTATTATATTATTATTATACTGTGCTCATCACTATGAACAACTTTTACGATGGAACAACCCCAAAATCGTGAAAAAAAATCAGCTGTTCAGTACATTTTGTCGAGTTATGCATGCGCACAGAAATGTATCGGGGAGTCGAATTTTCATTTTCAAAAGTTGTTCATAGTGATGAGTACAGTGATCCCTTAAGAGGAATTGCGTTTATTCTGTTACACGCTGTATACTGTGTTTATAAATTACTACTAGTATTTTAACGTGGCTGTTCTCCTATAGCATATCCCGAAGAAAGGGTGTATTTTTTTCGGATGAGATGTAAGCCTTTGGCTTTGAATCAGCGATTGTGTAGCTTTCTATTAGTGAATGATTTTTATGATAGATTTGTACTTCATCATTCCACCTCTTATTAAGATTTAAGTTTACAACCGAAGGACCAATACATGTGCTATTAGGTTTCAGACGAGTAGTTTCATTAACAAAAGCTATTCTTAGTTTCATAACCACATTTCAGTGTACCACAACCCTAAGACTTTAACAAACTTGCGAACCGCCCTTACATCCCTTCATCCACCCTTTCCAATAACAGTGTATTGGCCAATAAATTGTCAATTAATAAACAAGTTCGCCAACAGCCATTGGACAACTGTATCGGGTTTGTACCCAAAATGTCCCTTGGACACAAAGTAGTTCATATGTTGTAATGAGTCCATGTTTCGGGTTGTATGGACTTGTTTGTGATTGGTTTTGGTCCTAATTGAACAAGTGTGAGTTAGCGATTTATAGATGTGTAGGTACATGGATGATAAAGTGTTATGTAGCAGTTCAATCGCCATTAATTAATTAATCATGGTTACTTCGTAAATAATAACAGCCTCTCGGTTCGAAATTCAAGGTTAAGCAACGCTTGCTAAGGTCAGTCTTTGCATGGGTGACCATCTTATTATATCGAGATTCCTCTGTGTTTCGAAAAGTACGTTAAGCCGTTGGTCCATGCTGTCATTTGAACATTTTTAACAGTCGTTTTGGGTAGTCAGAAGCCAGAAAATCTGTCACTAGTCTTGCAAAGGTGAATCGTGCTTCCCATTTACTGGGTTGAGGGGTTCCTGAGATAGGGAGTTGTTCCATGTAAAATGGCAATAAGTGTGAAGGTTCTTGGTTAAGATTCCCAAGTAGTGCCCGGTAAATGACTCTGGGATTTTCCATAACTACGACTACATATGTCATAAGCAGTGATCGAATAATCGGGCGCTTATACAAAAGCTAAACTTCTTCTCGTGAAAGAATAATATGGACATTCCTTTCTGATTTAATATGTAATCCTGGGTTCCTGGGATTGAACAATAAATGGAGCTACTTAAACATACAATTACAATTGTTTCAATTTCCTGAGTAGTCAAGGCAAGGCTACTGGCCTGTTACTAAACAAGTTCTCATAAAAAATTTCATTGTCAATAAAAAAATCTAAAAAACTATATTTTGTATGCGGGCATTTTTAGCAATCTCAGGAATTTCGAACGATTCCGGGATCCGGGATTCTGAAAAGCATGTCCGTATTATACTTTCGTGGGAATAAAAGTGAAGTTTACGTATTTAGCACCCGATTATCCGATCACTAGTCATAAGGATATTCAACTAAGTTTAAACCTTTGGATAATCAGGAGAAATTATACGAGAGTATGTTGTATGGCAATATTGTAAAGGAACTGTATAGCGATTTTAGTGTGCGTTAGTAAAACATTTCTAGTCTGTCTGTGTTATGTTTAAACGTTTTATTAAGAATACACTTTCAAAACTCATCGTTAATTGCACCAAAAAAATAATTCTCTCACAAAGTCTTTGTTCTCTAAAACGATTAAACCTAGTACCACTAAATTTCATTCAAGAACATCTAAATCGTATAAGCCCTTGACTCTAATTCGTTAAGTTTTTCGTGTTTAATTTCGTGAGGGAATAAATTTTCATTTAGTCTGCTGATATCGCTTTATTAATGTCCTCAATTATACAGACAACGCAGGGAGACGGCGGTTGTGAGAAAAATTGGAGCCAATTTTAACGTTTAATAGCTATCGAATTTTTTGGAAAGAATTATTAGTTTTTTTGGAAAGACGGGAATATTACAAGCTTTCATTATTAAACTTGCCATTTTAGTTAGTACGATGTGGGTCATATCTTGCAACTGAGGTTTAAAACAGCTATCCGCAACGGATTGAGAAATTTTGAATTGAAATAGGTACTACGTTTGATTTTGATCGAAAATCGCAGCTCTTCATTGGTTACTGCACAAGTAACTTAGCTAACTACACCAAAGCTGCACTCAGCGATTTGTGAGTGCAGTACAATGACGCGTGGCGCGCCATGTTCCGGCTTCCTCAGTGGTGGAGCGCGAGCACCATGTCCTGCGAGGGCCGCGCGCCCGGCTTGCTGGCGCTGCTGAGGAGCCGCTCGGCCGCCGCACGCTCAGCCATACATCGCTCCGCTAACACCTTGGTGGCCGCGGTGCGAGACTGGGACAACAGCCTTCATCAAAGGTGGCAGTCATACCATACGCCGATAACATGATTCGCGGCGTCTAAGTTTGCATTTGTCATGTTATTGCAATTTATTTAATATTGTATTACACCATAATTTTTTTATTATTTATTCTTATTTATGTGTGCTATTTGGATGTTAATCTAGCAATAAACAATTTCATTTCATAACACGGTCGGCTAAGTGGCATAATTCTTAATCTAGGCGTATTCCAAAAGATGGCAAATCAAATGAAAGGATTTGTTGATAGGTCTTGTAGTATGTATGTTTAGCAAGTAGTAGTAGCACATCACTAGTAAGGATGGATGGACAACACTAGATTGTGGATACAGTGCGTTGAAAACTCGTGTGACGTCACTTACACTTTTTACTGGTAAGTGACGTTACAAGCCCCCACTCCTTATCTTTGATGTGTTTTACCTTCGTAATTTTTTATTGATTTGATAAAATAAAAAATACGTTTCTAATATTTTTCGATGATCTCACTGAAGGACTAAGTCCTACTAATATTATAAACGCGAAAGTTTGTAAGTATGGATGGATGAATGGATGTTTGTTACTCTTTCACGCAAAAACTACTTAATGGATTTTGATGAAATTTGGCGCAGTGGTAGATTATAGTCTGGAATAACACATAGGATACTTTTTATCCCGGGAATATGTTCCTTTGGGATAATTTTCGACTATCACGCGGGCGGAGCCGCGGGCGGCAACTAGTAGAATCAAATTTTTTTAGTCCACGCAACATCCCTATTCAACTAACGCCTATTATTCTAATCGTCTCTACCCACTCGGGGCTAAGTCGCCATATAATTTTAACTCGATTCACCGCAGTTCCAACTCGTAGCCAACTTTGATACAACTTTCTTTGGATTTGAATAAAAGTATGTCTCTTGGGCTGGTTTGAAAGGCGTTTGAGTTAAATCTTTGACGGTTTAGTATTACGAATTTATGAGTGGGGTCAAATGAAACAGGGTTTGATTGACACACGTCATATATGTTTCATATTTGTCAGTGCATATTTAATGTCTTTCACTCAACTTGCTTTAGGGGCGGGGCCGAGAAGGCTCGCAATTGCAAGTGAAAAATCAATTTGATTATTGCTGAAAACAAAAATATGTGCATAAGAACCTGGATAAATATTGTCCAGATAAGGAAAAAAATATAATAAGTTGGAAACAATTAAGCTCGATTAGCAAGTAGGTATTGCATTTGTACGGACAATTCTTCATCCAGAGGCCTCACCGTTAAATATTATAAAAATCTTGTGAAAACTAGAATTTATTTGAGGATAATGCTTTCATTATCCTCAGTCATCAGTTGATATATTAGCTAACCAGGCCATGACACATGGAATTTCCGTAAATATTCCTCAATTTCCTTATCAAAATGATTAAACAGCGGTATTTAGATGTGTGGAGTGAAATTGTAACCAGAGGTCAACAGAAAAGGGAATTTGGTACAAGACCATCCAACCACAGCTCCAAATGTTAGCGATCCCTAAATTTAATTAATAAATGAATGACAAAGTAAATGTCAAATTTGACAGATAATCGAAGGTGACGTATAACAACGGCGGCCATTGTGAATCAGTACGTTAGGTTTGTCGGTTGAGAGATAGAACTTGAATTTGTTAATCGGGAATAGGATTACACTTACATGTTAGGTAATTAAAGTATTTTAGAAAATTGAAGACTGAGTATGATTTCACCTGACACCGTCAACACAAATATAATTGGATTGAACAAAATGTGTGAAGTCTTAGAGATTTAGGTATGACATTAAGACTTCGCTCCGGTCACTATCCATCAAAGAAGTTTTTCTGATGAAAAAGGATACGTCACCCAACTGTAAGGAATGCGGAGTAGTCGAAGATGTGCAACACGTTTTGATGTAGTGTGTCCGGAATGGAGCTTTAAGATTTACCTTACTCGGATGCACATATAATTACGATGTAGAAGAGTGTAATGCCGTCCTGGCTTGTCCTTGATCGGATCAATCCAGAATCCTGTACAAACTGGGATTTTTTTGTTTTAAAATAGATAATTTGAACTGTAGTTAGTAAGTGATTATGTATTTACAGGGCGACGTTATCGTTTAGCGATAAAGCTCTTAAAATAAAGAAAAAAAACTAGAATTGATTGTGATTTTTCTTGTCCATTTTGGCACACGTTGATTAAATAGTTTGACTTTGAACATAGAAATTAGGTTTATTAAAATTTTCATTCGAGAATCTCTTTTTAAGTCAAGCACAATAAACTCTTCTAATTCATAAAATACCTAATATGGTCAACATAACTGAGAGTAGGTACATACGGCGCGCATTGAAGCGACTATCTCTTGGAAATGCCGATAAAATTCACGCGCGCTTCACGCTGGCGTATTGAATTCACACGTTGCGAGTTCATTCGAGTGTGACGCTACGTCTGAGCACGGTCTTACGCTATTTGTGAATTAGTTTACTGAGAATATTGGTTTTTAAATACTTTTCTAGAAAGTCTTTTAAAGGATACATTATTAAGTACCTAGATAGTTTCCAAAATAAAACTATTTTGAAATGGGAAAATTTTCAAGAGCGATAATGTCTATAGAAGTTTTCGAGGTAAACAAGTTATTTACTTTTGCATTTTTTATCAAACTAGCTATTGTCAGTGGCTTTGCTCGCGTGAAATTATGTCATAGGAAAGTAATCATGCAATGAAAAGTATACTGAGTCCTATTCTAAGACATTATTTAGTTTCATCCAAAACCGTTCAGACAAAATGTCAAAATGTCCAGGAGTTGACCTCAGAACATATTATCTCTTGAGTAATTTCAACTCAACATAAAATAGTTTAATTTTAATTAAATGCTTTACAGGCTCTTCTTAACTGTCAAAATCGGTCATACATACATATCGATACCAGAAATAACGTAAGGGAGTTTTTCGCATTTTGCGTAAATGAACCTTACGTTAATGGTCGTAGGAGCAATTCGGCATTTTAGGTAAATGTCCCTTACGTCAATTGATACTTCTGGTATCGATATATGAAGCTATTTGCACGTTTCAAAGCGTGGATCTCTATGGAAAACGTGCAAGAAACATCATGGACACTTATAAATCAGAAAATAGTTACAATGGTATTGTTACATCACTCACGTTATAAGCGTCCGGTTTTTTTTTTTTTTTGTGAGTGGCTTCTCGCAGTTCAACCTATAAGGTTGTCGACTGCTTAACCGGGCTTGCCTGTAGTGGCCTTAATATAATATTAAAGCCTCCAGCCAGGGCTTATATAAAACTTACAAACTAAGCGACTACACGCTAAGGGCACCCCCTGTGGGGTACAGGCCTCGGCTGAGGGCGTCGCTGGGTGGAGGACAGCTAGGGACGGGCTGGATCGAACTAGAATTATTATTAAGGGGCGAATTTAAGACTACAGGCTCAGCGGCGCGGGCTGGCTCGAGCAAGGGTCGGGGCGGAATTAAGCGTCCGGAGTAAAACAAAAAAACAATACGAAGAAGTACACAAATAATTGAAATTGTACATGGCCGCTGAGAGTTGACCAGTCCCAACTGGCGCCGCCCATTCATCATTTCAAGCTATTTAATTTTCGTCAACTACTTACCTCTAACATTCAGGTTGATCTTCTTCACGATGTCAGCATCCAGCGCCGCTGAGCTGACGACGCAGATGAGCTCGCCTCCCAGTTCCTCGCGAGTTACGGTGAGGCGCAGCAGTCGGGTGATGGTGGTGTTGTCCGGGGTTATTGTCTCTCCTGTGGACAAGGTAGAATATGTGGTTATTTAGGCGTATATTATACATTTAGCGAAGTATAAATATAATAAATTACAGGAGGAACTTGCTTCCTTGACAAGCTTTTTTAATGGTATCATAGTGCCCACTTTCGGCACGTGTTGTGTCCCCATCAAGGCACTTTATGGTATATAGTAAATCAACGCAGTGCTGTGGGACCCCCACGGCACAGCATTATGCTGAGTGAAAGCCCTTTTGCCACAACCACGACGTGCATTATCACGACTTTATATTTTGTAATTTTCTTTTTTTCTTATTTAGTTTTTAACGTGTCTTTACTAATATAATTTCAGAACTACTAACACTATCGTTTAGGGTTTAGTGAAAAAAAAAAAATGTATGTGGGTAAGCATGTCGTTTTGTGGCAATTAAATACTTTTTTCTTTCTTTCTTCTTACTTTAAATATTTTCTCCAGGAATCTATGATTCCAAAATTTAAAACGAATCTCTGTAAGTTTTCAGGTCTCGAGTGAATAACTTCTTTATGGCCAGCTCCATCGTTTGACCACCGCATCAATGCTTGAAATTAGGTGAGTTACCTGGTTTTCCGAATTGAGAATTTGCATGAAAAACTGATGTGTGAACTGATATTACGATTTTTGTTATTTAACGCCTAAAATATGAGTTGATTACAACAAACAACACTGTTTTTTTTATTTGTTCAACCCCTTATTGTATTTGGGTAAAAAAACCTATATTCTTTAAAACCATAAGTCTCTTAATTTTCTCCGGTTTAAAAAAATTACACCAAAGACTTGCACTCAATAAAATATAATTGAAGGAAACCTCACTCGTATCCACGAGACTAAGAAACATGATATTTTGTTCTGTTAGGTATCGGATGTAAAATAATAGCACCATCTCATCACTTCCCATGGGTGTCGTAGGAGGCGGCTAAGGGACTCACCAGAGAATGGGCAGCAGCATTCTCTGTGCATTGCTACAGCCACACTGCGATTGCCAACCCGCCTGCCAAGCGTGGCAATTATGGCAACCCCCCCAAAATGATAAGCACAACCTCAAATGGCCCATAGTGTCCGGCAGCCATCTACTCTTGACTTCGGTGACGGTCGCGGGTAGCCGATGGATGCGAGACGCACCGAACCGGTTGTTATGACGACACTTGGGAGAGGCCTTTGTCCAGCAGTGGACATCTTTAGGATGATATGATAATAGTACATTACCGCAAGTTCACGAAAATAGGCCACTGGATTTACCATATCAAATTCCCATAAAAATTGGTTGTCTGTAAAGTCGGTTTACGGACGATAGTTTAACGTGATAACGTCATAACAAAACATTGATGAAATGATCGTAACGTTACAATGAGTCATTCTTTTTCGTGCGTGCAGCCGGCGTTCATCGATTTATAAATATATATTTATCGTTGTCACGTCAAAACACACGTGTTGCTGGGGAGTTTGTTGCGCCACTTTTTCTTTCCAGCTAAAACACTAGGAAGTGGTGACGGGCGGGCATTTTGGGGGACTGTCTTTATGTAGAACTTTGATGTTCTTAAAGTGCTGGCACTCAGCCTAATTTGAATAAATAACTTTTTATTTTTGATTTTGAAAAACAAAAACGCATCACACCCCGCCCCGAAATTGCCCCAATTAAGGACGAAAACCGTCACAAAATTCAGTCAGTGATTAAAAGCCAGTACTTGCAGCACAAAACAAAATAAATGTCGACCACAGGACGGAACTCCGCAAAGATTTATAGCACCTGCCCATTCCGATCAAACAGGCCCGCTGGATACGATATACGAAGTTTTTCGGTTAAAAATTGTGCAAGTTTTTCTGGGGCTTTTAAAGGTACATATTGGCTGCAATTCGGGTTTTCTGCGGCTGGATTAAAGGGAATATTGTGCTGTATTTTTGGGACGATTGAATAAGATGAGTTTTAATATGAGGTACACTATTGTGACACCCACCAACCCACTGGGTCGACGTGGTGCTGGATACCACTATCTATTTTAAATGAAGCGACTGCCTACCTGACTTCCCAGTAACTGAGTAACACGACACCCCTTGGCAAGACTGACTACCCGTAACGACTGTCAACAAATTTCAAATAACAGCCGGGAACAACAGCTTAACGTGCTTTCTGAGACACGAAGGAAAGATCTTAAGATGGTTACCCATCCACGGATCGACCACAGCAAGCATTGCTTAACCTGGTAGACCGACTCGTGCGGCTATTTTTATTTAACCACGAGCTCCTCACTGAGAACCTCCTATTAAAAAGTTTATACTTCAAACAGAACACAATCCAGTCCGTTGCAGAAACAAGTCCTTTATATTTGAACTGAAAACAATATCTAGGTTCTAAGCTCCATAACGATCTGTAAACTGAAAGTCAGCGAAGTTTCAAAACGCCTAGTTTTCAGCCTGAAAAGTGCTGAAACTGCGAAACAGGCTAAGATTTCACTAGTTTGCTTTTTGTACGGCACTGTTTGTGTTTCAATCTGGCTATTATATATATAAACAAGCATTTGCGGCGGCTCCGGTTGCGTAAAGGTCGAATAATTTAGAACGTAGAACCAGGATAAAAGTATTCAATGTTTTAATTTTTTTGTTTGATATGGGTTTACTCTTGACTCTAATATATGCCATAGATACTTAACTAACTATATACACTAGAAATAAAAATAAAAACTCCTAACTAAATTAACCCTAAAATATGGCGTCAAAAAATTCATCCGCATCGCTGTCGACTGGAAGTGTACCCAAAATACTGGCGGCATTGCCACGTTGTATGGCAATGCTTATTATTATTTATTAAAACAGTTTTTTTTTTTCATCTATGCAAATAAAACTGCCATAGATGACTGACAAAGTCAACGATAGAGCGAGGTTACCCAGAATAAGCCTATTTTATTCCAAGTTTCCTCCAAAAACGTTCAGATTTTGATGCGTGGTTAACAAACACCTATACGAGTACATACAGATTTTCACATTATTTAATCCCGGTCATAGTTTAACCGCGTGCCAAGTTTTATCTTAATCAGTTCAGCCTCATTGTGATTGATACATCAAAGCATAAACTTTTTCACATCCTAACTAATATCATAAATGAGAAAGTGAGTTTGTCCGTGTATTACGCCATCACGCCTAAATCGCTAAACCGATTTTGATAAATTTTGGCCCAAAGATAGATGCGGCCCTGGAGATGGTTTTAGACTACTTTTTTGGGTGAAAATCTATATAATAATAATAATAGTTTATTGGGTCATAAAAAGTGTAACAATATTAAGGTGAGACACTGGATCCCGCACTAGGATACCCTGTGTCGCAGGATCCTGCCTCTTTCGACAGATAATGTGAATCATAGAATTTAAGTTAACAAATGCGACGGTTTAATATAATTCACTAAAATTAAGACTAAAAGGTAACCATAAGTATGCGTCTATGCGATGAGTTTATGTACGACTACGTGTTGAGTGTAAGTGTGCATGTGAAGAGTGTTTGTATGTGATGAGTGTGTGTATGAGAGGATGAATACTTTAACAGTTGAAGGATAAAAGGTTTTCTGTTTCAGTATAGTTAAGCCCAAGTAACCATTCCTGAACCTGTTTCTTGCACCCGAACTTCGTCAAGGAATAGATTTTGAGCTTTTCGTTAACTTTTTCATACAGGTATGGTCCAATACATGAGAAAGCCTTATTGCCAAACNACCATAAGTATGCGTCTATGCGATGAGTTTATGTACGACTACGTGTTGAGTGTAAGTGTGCATGTGAAGAGTGTTTGTATGTGATGAGTGTGTGTATGAGAGGATGAATACTTTAACAGTTGAAGGATAAAAGGTTTTCTGTTTCAGTATAGTTAAGCCCAAGTAACCATTCCTGAACCTGTTTCTTGCACCCGAACTTCGTCAAGGAATAGATTTTGAGCTTTTCGTTAACTTAAAAACGAGAGTGAATCCGTGGGAAACGCTAGTATTAATATATGTAAGTACGATAGAATTTCCATTGTTGAACGCTGAGATGGAATATGTCTGAAAGAAGTTTGTTATTATTATCTTGGCAAGTTTAACGAGGAGAAATAACTTCATGTTTCTATCTTAGTAGAAAGGCAGTGAAAAATTACATTACATCTCGTTCTTGAAAGTAGAAATAATCAACAACTGTATCCGTTATCCCGCATACCCCAACGTAGCTGAGAAAAGGCCACGCGGACTAATAGGTAATATGCATGCAATTTTTTTATTTACAAAATAAAATACTTATTATCTCTAGTCAACAATTAAGAAAGAATTTTTAAAACGTTATTAAGCTTCAAAGTTGACAATTAGAAAGAGAAGTCCGATACAAACTGTGACGTCAAATACTATGTCGCCTAAACAGCTGTCATAGAAAACAGCGTTTTCGCGAGAGGGACAGATATATATTTTGTTTAAAATAGTAATATCTCGTTTGTGCTTCGGTCAATTTCGATTCTTTTTTCAGTGTTAGTATTATTTCTTTGAATACTTCTAGATAAACTGTTTAGATAGTAAAACAAAATCATGCATATTCCCTATTCTCTTGATAGTAGAAAATATGGTTTAGTATCGAGTTGTAGAAAATAAATAATATTGAAACATTTATTTCAGGCCTGATATAGAAGGCAGATACTCCTCGATACGGCTCATATTGTGAGGAGGTTCCTTTCTCTGGAGCCCTAACCACCGGTAGCTTGGACCCTGCTCCCGACACAGGCGAACCAAATTTTCTTTTAGTTTGAAACGTTTTTCATATATTTTTTTTTGATATTTGTTTTAAATGTAAAATATTAAAAGATAAACAGAACTTCTTAAAGATAAACTAAATAAATAATTATTTTCCAATCACTTTTTCTTACACTCAAACTTCAGTGAGGAATAAATACTCTTAACCAGCAAAAAAATGACTTTAAAGAAACAAACACATCCCAAAAAATCGAGGTTTTGAAACCATATAGCTCAAAAACCTTTATCCCAACATACTCAAGGCTACCAATAATTGCAAAATAAAAAATAACCCTCCACCGTCCATAGATCATTTTGATAGATACCAGTCGTATTTTAACCCTGCATTGATACGGGTACAAAGGACCCGTTTATTACACCAAATGGGAAGGTATTTGGACAACACCGGGGGGTTGGATTCCGAAAATATGAAATGTGCTTCACGGTTGGTCGGTTCGAGGTAAACGGGGTACTTTAGAACCCTACAATCTATTAGAGATGAATGTTTTGTTACCTTTGTCCAATTGTTTTGGGGTTATAAGAAAAACAGATGGTTTTCGTTCGACTGGCTTGTAATATATGGGATTGGTATTATAGGGATTTGAGTGTGATTTAGTATAACTGTTAGAACGATTTAATATGTAAATACATGCCGAAGTAATAACAGCGGTAACGGTCCATCTTCGAGGTTAAGCAGAGCTTGCCGAGAGCAGTCCGTTGATGGGTAACTCCGCTGTGCCTCAAAACCACGCTGAGCCCTTTGCTTTTAATCCCATTTGTCATTTGTAGATCTTAGAGTTTCTTTAAGTATTCAGAACGTAAGTACTCTTTTCTGTGTAACACGATACCTTGTCAAGACTTGTGTCAGATTCTCTGGCTTCTGACGACTCATATCCACTCTTCATCATCTGCCTAGCCTTTTCCAAACTATATTGGGGTCGGCTTCCAGTCAAACCGGATTCAGCTGTATACCAGTATTTTACTTAGAGCGACTGCCTACACGACTTCCACAACCCATTAACTGGGTAACACGGTACTTCTTGGCAAGACTGTTGTCAGATTTACTGGCTTCTGACAATCCGTAACGACTGCCAAAGAATACAAATGACAGCCGGGACTAACGGCTTAACGTACTTTCCGGTGCAAGGAGGAAACTCGAGAAAATGTTAAGATGGTCACCCATCCACAGACCAACCTTGGCAAGCGTAGCTTAACCTTGAAGATCGATTAGTGCGACTCATATCCACTATTAAAGGTATTTAAATGACAGCCAGGACCAAAGGCTTAATGAGTTTTCCGGGGCACGGGGAGAGTCCGTGCAGCTTACTCTACTTAATTAAGGCGCTTTTCTTGCAAAAGTGGGTCCCTTTTCTTTTCCAAGAACCCCACAGCTGGTCTTAAACCACTTAATTTCGAAGGTCCTCTTAAAAACTACCAAAATAAATAAATTAACCATCGCCGAAACATTATTGAGGCACGCATCGAGCACAATTCACAATTAGGTCTCGCTTCCGAAAGCGGCTATTAATTTGTGTTGCCAGCTATAAATTCTAGTTAACCCACAGGCTGCCGTAGTTTCGGACTTTTTCTGTTTTTTTTTAAAATGGTAGTTGATTTCCGTTGCGGGCAGAATAGGAATGGGTATTTATAGTCAAGGCTTTGGGAAAGAAAAGTGCGTGCGGCCAGTATTTTTTTCTGAATAGTTATTTTTTTGAGCCGGTAATTGAAGTGTTATTTTTCGGCCCGTTTTCGGCTTTAAAATATTTATAAATAAAAGAGAGTTAAAAGCGGCTTTTTGTTTAATAATAAAAGCGGTTTGAATGCAGTGCTAGTAAATAAATAAATGGATTACATGGCTTTCCTGAAAAAAAAAATTGTGGGCCCGGTATTTTAATGGAATGTTACGTATGAATTACGGTAGCCAAACCATCAAATATCTCGTCTAAAATTCAACTCAACACAGATACTGAGTTAAGGAAATAATTCTGTTCAATAAGATCTTTCTTCCTCATCTTACCTAAGTCAATCAACCCATCACACAAATATAGATTTGAACAGCTAATTTATTGATCTGGTTTTATAACTCGGGCCCAATAAACTCATAATTTAAATGCACTTAACAACAAACTTATTACTTATTCGAATTCCATAACTAATTAGACCACTCCCTAAAACTTCAGGAATATAATTATACCAAAGGTAAACCAACTTTCCACAGCTACCTTAAAAACAGGTCTACGTATAGTACAGGTCTACTTTAACACAGGTACTTTCAGCTAAAGGTTTTTGATACATATTTCATGAGAGCGATCCGTCCAGCAGATGGTGAAGTTTTCACTTCATTGCTTTAGATTTCGTTTCACCTGACGGGAGAGGTATTCGGTTCAATTGAAACGATTTATTTTTAGTTTCGAGAATTGAGATCGCGGAGTTTGTGTTATGTCTTAGGTGGTGTGAAGATATTTTCAATAGGTATTAAGTATCGGTTTACTACTGCCAGAATTGCGGAAAGAGTCACCGCGGCCCTGGAACGCAAAGGGCTTTAGAAGGAACACGGATGGGTTTTAGTTAGTAAGAGTCTGACACGCCCTTCCGCTCCACCCAGGGCGGAAGATGTCATTTGATGATTTCCCATGATTAAAAAAATAAATCGGATTACTTAGATCAGTGTTTCCCAACCTTTATTTGGCCAGGAACCACTTTGGTTTCTTTTTTGCTAGCAAGGACCCAAAAATGAAGAATAAAATTAAACTGCGTTAATCTAAAAAAAATATCTTAATTTAATATTATTTATAATTTTTATTTTAATGTTACTGTGCAATGGGTGTGAATTACCTGAATATATGAATTTATTATTATTATTATAATATACTTATATTCAAAACTTGTAGCATAAGTACCACCTATTCTTTGTAATCGAAGGGAAAGAGCATTGTCATAGAAAACATTCAACTGCTAATACAGACTTAAAATCAGTTTGCCTCAATGACATTTTTGAGGTGAAATCATTGAAATTTTAAAGCTTTCGCGGGCCATATTTTGGATTATGCGGACCACGGACCACAGGTTGGGAATCACCGACTTAAATGTTGCTGTTAGTCCCGGCTGTCATTTATAGACCTTTGTCAGGCGTTTACAGGTAGTCAGAAGCTAAGAAATCTCACACATGTCTAGCCAAGGGGTATTGTGTTACCCAGTTACTGGGTCGTGGAGGTCAGACAGGCAGTTGTTCCATGTATAATACTGGTGCTCACTTGTGTTTGTTTAGACTGGAAGCCGACCCCAACCATATTTGGAAAGCAAGGCAGATTGAGTAAGTTGAAAACAAGAACAAGACGCATGTCAAAGTACCGTATCTACCCCTTACCTATAATTCACAGTATAACGACCTGCATCTATCCAATATACCCCGTATTTCCTGAGAACCTACAGTCGAAATAAAAACCCGTAGCCGAAGACACCGAAATCCTTTCCCCTGGCTGTATAAGTGTGACGTCACGG
Source organism: Mamestra configurata (assembly GCA_002192655.3). NCBI lineage: Eukaryota > Metazoa > Arthropoda > Insecta > Lepidoptera > Noctuidae > Mamestra > Mamestra configurata. The sequence goes on from NDFZ01005415.1 coordinate 164,252, forward strand.
GCCACTGGAGCGCACACTAGTTCAAGTGGGGACCGCGTTATGTGGGAAGGAGGTATTGACTTTAAAGAAACTGGATGTAGGTACTCGTGTACCTTATAATACTAATATTTTAAATTCTTCCGTTACCAACTGACTGAGTGACTGACTGACAGATAACGCACAGCCGAAACTACTAGTCGTAGAAAGCTGAAATTTGACATGTGTGTGTCCTTGGGGAGTGTGAGGGAGCACTAATATTTCCCGAAATAAATGGATATGTGCTCACAAAGTCGCTGGCAAAAGCTGATTTCTATTAAAATAGGTACAGTTGACTGCACTTCAGTTGTAACAATTTGAAATAGACTGCGACTTTATTTTGTAGCAGTAAGGGCGATTTTCGGTAAGGCTAAAGTGGGATTTACAGGATGCACGAGGACATATGGGCCAGGGTCATCACGCAGTGCCAGGTGCCTGATGACGGTGGTCGCAACCGAGGCAGACCTAAAAACGCTAGCGTGACGATGCGGTCTCATTCCTGACTGATTGGTCGGAAAAGGCAGTCGATAAAGTTAGCTGAAAAAATATGGGGGAGGAAGGCCTTCCCCATATTTTTGCCCAGCAGTGGGATAACAGGCTATTAAAAGGCGATTTTCGTAGTGCAAGTTTCTTGATGTGAGGTACACCGTACCTTTGTCCCTAAATATTAAATTCACATGCTTTCTGGAACTTCTGGCTTTTATATAAAAACATCGGTTCGTACAACTTTTATTAAATTTATGAAAAACTAACAACAAAAAAACTATCAACAAACTAAAATATAGCATTAAAAAATTCGTCCTCAACGCTGTCAGCTGGTAATGTGCCCAAGAGACTGGCGGCATTGCCACGTTGAATGGCAATACTAAGTCTCTACCCAAAGTAAAAGCCAGCTCTTGGGTCACGGGAAGTGACAACCAGCCGTTTCGAAGTTTCTTTGAAAAGGCTGTGAGCACAAGGGCACCAACGGCCCGAGGGTTTCAAACCCAAACAGCGCGAAAATATAAATACTAATAAGGTATTTACGCCGCTTGAGGTTTTATGATTATGTAATTTATGATTAGTCATGTAGGTACAATATTTCTAACAAATAAGAAACAAAGCATAAATCACTACTTATTGGCAAATTTAGTGACATCATCATCTGCCTAGCCTTTTCCCAACTATATTGGGGTCGGCTTCCAGTCAAACCGGATTCAGCTGAATACCAGTATTTTATGTGGAGCGGCTGCCAACCAGACCTCCACAACCTATTAACTGGGTAACACGGTACTCCTTGGCAAGACTGGTGGCAGATTATCTGTCTTCTGACTATCCGTAACGACTGCCAAAGATCTACAAATGACAGCCGCGACCAACGGCTTAACGTGCTTTCTGAGGCACGGAGGAGTTTCGGTATGTAAAGATGGTCACCGATCCACAGACCAACCTCGGCAAGCGTTGCTTAACCTTGAAGATTGACCCGTGCGGCTGTTATTATTTAGCCACGAGCTGTGACATGAGGGACATGAGTCACTAAATTTGCCAATGATTCAGAGCATCATTTAAAATGAGACTACAAAGTCATAATTTCATCATTAAATTTCCCTCAACGGTAAGCCAGCTTCACAATAATCCTCCCAAAATTTAAGATTTAAGGATCATTTTACTTTCCGCGAGTCATAAATAAAATTGCGCCAATATATCAAATTGCTCATCGTGGTAGATAATCTCTTGGTACATAGCCCCTCGGTTTAATTTCATTTTGTCCGTGAAATTACCATTTTTATTAGTCAATATATTATACGAGTCTAATAAACATAATATAGTCTTCTGAGGAAACTGTTTGGGGCGAAATTTTGTTTTATTACGTTCTGTGGTGAGTGGTGAAGAATGCGGTTTTGAAATGTGTGGCGGGTTTTAAGTTTTTGGATATTGAGGGATAGGACAGATTGATGTAGAATTGAAATTCTTCGCCAGATTGTATATTGAAGACAAAGATCTTGAATATAATCAAGAATAATATGTCACAACAAAATCACAATCACAGGTCTGATGCCACCAATTGCAGCAGACTGCTTGAAAAGCGACTTGTTTGGAAGTTTGTAGTCGAAAGTCGAAGTCAAAGAACTCTTTTAGTCAATTAAAAACCAATATTTATAAATATCATCTCGATCTGGATTAGACATTTATGAAGTCGCGTGTTTTCAATAATGATTTTAGGTTAGTTTAGTTAAGTCTGCTTTTTTCTGTTATTTTTTTTTCTCATATGCAACTTATCCTTAAAGCATGCGGAGTTTACCTATAAGTGACTGTTACACTATTGTACTCTATTTTATTGCATGTTACTTTTAGCATAATACCAGTGTAAACAATTGTTGGTGAACCAATAAATAAATAAATAAATTAAAAACGTTTATTTCAATTAGACCATTAAACGGCACTTTTGAACGTCATCGTTTACAGTTCAGTAAAAATAATAATATTACATTAATAAAGTGACTCTACTGTCCATTCGGAAAGGTAGATTCTTATGGAGAAGAACGGACAAGAAACTCCATAGTTATTCTTTTCAAATAATGATTTTACAAAATTTGGTATACAAAAATTAATTTAATATTATGTGAGGACGATGCACCCGTCTTTTATGGGGTCGGGTTTTTGGACAAAGTATTATTTTTTATTTTCTACATTTTAGTGAGTTAAATTTTTGGAATCGTCCCCTTGAATAATTATCTTGATAGAATTTGAGGACAAAAGATTTTTGACGACATATTATGGCGCTAAAAATCGGTCATTAATTTGTATACCTCTTCCAATCAAGATAAATCTAACGACACTTCTCAAGCTAATATTCATCTAGCCGTTTAGGCTACAGAGCGTGCCAAAGAAATATACATACATACATACACTCGAAAAATATAACCCTCCTTCTAGCGAAGGCGGGTAAAAAACAATGCAGCTTGCATTTAAGTGTACTTTTTAGTTGGGAAGGTCAAAACTGTCAGAAGTTCCCAGACACCGATAACTTCGAAGCTTCTTAGTATAAGATTAGATACTTAAAAGTCTCGGAGAATCGAGACTTCCCCGGGATCCGAACACTAGTTTTGAGCCATAGAATACAGTCAATGATGGTTTCCTGAAATGACGAGCACCAGATGGCAGCACTGAGGCGTCAGGTCCCGGCGCTGTCAAAACGCTAATGTTTTCTGACATTTGTTAGATTGATTAAAAATATCGACATCTTATTTTGTATAGGTACCCACATTCTTCGCAAAATAAATGATTTCTGATTTCTGATTTCTGACAGCAATATCATGTTTACGTCAAAGTCACTTTGGAGGACCTCTGGCCTATGTGCCGCCAACTGGTGATGAACATTTTTTGAAACACACTTTTTATTTATTCTTTTTTATTTGAAGTGAATTTACTCTTGACTCTAGTCTAAGTCATAGATGACAGAAACAAAGTCGACGGTGGAGCGAGTCTACCCAAAAGAAGCTGGTTAACTCTAATTTTGAAGAGATTAGGGTTGTATGCGTTTGGAAACACAGACGCAGGCAGACAGTTCCATTCCTTTGCTGTGCGCATTATAAAAGACGTTTGGAAACGTTTATTGCAAATTGGTGGAATAGCAACATGGTAGGAATGCCATTAACTTTTAAACAAACATTCATCAATAAGAAACCAAAATGAAATGTCTGATTAGACGAAATCAACCAGTTCTATGCGCAAAGAAATCGAACACCAAATTCAAACGAAAAGAAAAAAAAAAACGAAACAAAACTTCAACTTGCCAGCAGTATTGCATAGTGTCGTCCAGCAAAAACTCTCCGTTTCCCAACGTTTAAACTGAGTCAGGCCCTTAAGTACAAAGTTCTACCAACTTATTGTGATTGATTTTTCTCTTATTTTCCGGGACTTGAGTTCCCTTGAGTTGGGGAGAAGTTTTCGCAAATTTTCGGAAACAAATGAACGTAAAATTGGTGGAAAGTACTTAGGATTTAAACGATTGGTTTTGAAGAGAAATTTGTGGGAACTGTGATTATTCTTTTAGAGTTATTAGTGGTTTGAAGTGATAGTTTGGAAGTGTGAAGTATCAAGTTTGCGGTGTGAGGTTGAAACTTATCTGTTATAGTTTTAAGATATATCTTCTCAAGAGAATATATACAGTTAATTATAATACAACTGCAAGAATGGTAATTGAGTTTGATGAGGCTATTTTCTTCGAATAATAGCTGCCTACTCTTTTTTTTTACGCGTTTGACCACCATCTCACCTTATTTGAATTTTGAATAAAGATTTATTATTATTATTATTATTTTATTATTATTAATGATGTGGTCGAAGGTGGAGCACGTTGGCCTTAAAGTTACGTATTCACTCTTGACTTAAAGACTCCTCTTTTACACTCTAAGAGCAGTAACGCACCGAATCCGTGAAAATTCGTTCCAAAGAAGTCATAAAACTATTTGTTTGGTAGTTTACGTACTAGATTCAACTTCCATCATCCGACTTCTCTCCGTAATCCGTGAGTCTCCACTTCGGAAGAAATATTGACGGACCGAAGTAGCCGTAGGACTGTTTGTATGAATGCTTTCGCGTTACCTCGGATTCAAATCGAACATATACAAAGTTTTTTTTTTTTTTTGTTGATGTGAAATCATCAAATGACTTTTTCCGCTCTGGGTGGAGCGGAAGGGCGTGTCAGACTCTTACTGACTAAAACCCATCTGTGTTCGAACAAATTCCGCAACCCTGGCAGGCTCTGGCCCTAACGGGCCCCATCTTCTATGCTGATATCTCTTTGAGGCGCGCGTGAAACACAACGCGCCATCGACCCGGGCCTGGTTCTGATCGGAGGGCGAGCCACCCTACGCTCGCCGTCCGCAGGCCCGCGCCTACGGTGGACGGGGATCGCCCTGTGGCTCCCGATGCCCAGGGAACATATACAAAGTTGGCCCCTAAATTTGGATCAGGATCGGATTAGTGCGTAAGTAATATCCGAATTAAGTCCGAGTTTTTTAAATTCGTATTTTCACGGTTTCGGATCGGATGCAGTGCGTAACCGCTTTAAAAGCACTCGGTTCCTATGAAATAGGCTATTAGAGCACGGCCGCAATAAAATGTTTGTTATCGTGAAGAGGCAAAGCACAGAGTACATTTTATTATTGTCATTCGTCAATTTGCCTGACAAAGTGACGTTTACAGCCTTATTCATATAAACGTCATAACCATTACATAGCAAAAATACTGAGAAGCAGATTCTATATTTAAAATTTTCTATGGCGAATTAGAATTTAGAATCAGTTAAACAGTGAGTTTTTATTAATAAGGAGGTCCGTTTGTAAGTGTATAAATAGCGTATTAGTTGTGTATAAATAGCGTGTTAGTGGAAGCGCACTTAGTATGTAATTGAGTTGGTGTACAGCGGCTTTGTCACTAGATTCCTGTGGTAACACAAGTTGGGGGATGTGAGGTATGAGCTGTAGCGGAATGGGCTAAGGAAACAACCCTAATCTCTTCAAAATTAGAGTGAATAGGCTTCTTCTGGGTAAGCTCGCTCCATCGTCGACTTTTTCTCTGTCATCTATGGCCAAGGCTAGAGTAAAAAAAAACAAAAGATGCAGGACCACCCGTCAAAGTTGAAACAAGAAAGATGAACAATGTAAAAAAGTTCGCCTTGTACAGGGTTTTTTTTAGTGCATGCTGTTTTAATAAATAACCAACTGCGTTTTAAAAATCATGTGAGATAGTATCTGATTTCGTCTTAAAAACTTAGATGAAAGTATTAATGCATTTTAATTTGACAACTGTATTTTTATCCGCTTAACAGTGCTGTCAATATTTTAGGTTTAAGTCTGTGTCAATAAGTAACATGATATAATGATTCTTCTAGTAAGTAGACTCCTTTCTTCCACCATAGCTTATGATTAAACCAAGACAATAAAGTATTTTTTTTTTATGGCATTTACACTTATTCCTTGTTATTTGTGTATATTTGACCAAAAAACTCGTTATGACATACAACAATCGTAAAATCAACGTAGCACTATGCCTCATAAAATTTATACCATGTTAGGATCTTTCTAACCAGATGCAGATTAAGACTGATACCTATTTGTGTGTTCTGTGGTTGTATTAATGCTACTGTCTGTCAGACCTCGAAAATACGATACCTCTTGGCAAGTCTGGTTTCAGATTCCCATTATTCTGACTACAGTAACAACTAGCAAATAGTCAAAGTCAAAGTCAATTCATTTATTTCAACTAGACCATTAAAAGGCACTTTTGAACGTCAAATTTACAGTTTGAAATTAAAATATAGTGACTCTAGTTGACCATTCGCAAAAAGTAGATTCTTATGGAGAAGAACGGGCAAGAAACTCTATAGTAACTCTTTTCAAATATAAGTTTTACAATATTTTGTATACATAGGTACATTGATCAATTGATTATATTATTTGAGTACAATGCACCCAACATTACACTAAAGTAATATCTATAATTGCTAGAACCAAACGCTTACAAGTACACCTTACAGCTCGCTACCGCCCATACCTTACACGACACTACAAACTTGACGACTTGCCTAGATTTTAGTCCGTCTCGTAAACTTAGCCTCGGGTTTGTTCGGGCCCCAGTTATTATTGGACCAACACTCATGCCCTGTGACTAACTTGTCGCGTCGTCCGTTGTACGATGTTTTGTGTGCCAGTGTTAAGGTTTAGTTACTAGTTTCCTTGCATGTATTATTAATCTGGGAACTGTGTTGGATTAGGATTCCTTGTGAGCTGTTTGAGAATAGATTGTGCTGTGGTGAGTGGGTTGGGAGGTCACGAAAGTTGGAAGCGGAGCTGAGAAACTAGAGGCGTACTTTTAAGTGCGGCTTTTTGAGCTCGACTTCTTCTTTACGATTCGGTAGTTAGCTCCTTAGATGGAGGAGCTTATGGCTAAGTAATGGCAACGTCTGCCGCGGTCGGTCAATCATTGGATGGGTGACCATCTCAACATACCGAGAGTAAATCTTTGACAGTCGTTACGGGAAGTCAGAAGCCAATCAATTTGACACCAGTCTTGACCAGGGGTATCGTCGTGAAGCAGTAATGGTAACGAAGGAGGGGACGGGCCGCGCGAGGGAAAGACAAGTCCTTCGCCCCAACCACCGCTACAAAAGAAGACGCCCCGGTCGGGAGTCGCACGGCGATCCCCGGCCTCCGTAGGCGCGGGCCTGCGGACGGCGAGCGTTGGGTGGCTCGCTTTCCGATCACCACCAGGCCCGGGTCGATGGCGCGTTGTGTTCCACGCGCGCCTCAAAGAGATGTCAGCATAGAAGACGAGGCCCACTAGGGCCAGAGCCTGCCAGGGTTGTGGAATTTGTTCGAAAGAGTCACTACGGCCCTGGAACGCAAAGGGCTTTAGAAGGAACACGAATGCGTTTAAGTCAGTAAGAGTGACACGCCCTTCCGCTCCACCCAGAGCGAAAGAAGTCATGAGTTGATTTCCCATCCTTAAAAAAAAGGGGGTATCGTCGTGTTACCCCGTTATAGTCCTGGAGGTCAGATAGGCAGTGGTTCAATGTAAAATACTGGTATTCAGCTGCATCCGGTTAGACTGGAAGCCGACCCCAATTTAGTTGGGAAATGACTAGGCAGACTGATTGGTTGATTTATTCCTTAGATGGTTTGGGCCCAGGAGGTGGCCCATTAATTAAGTCACCAAAAATGCAGGTATATGGGCACTTGGAGAACTCAGACGTGTGGCTCATGTTCTGAACAGGTGCATCGCACCACCATTGGGTATCCGAAGCGCGATGGGTCTATTCAACGCCGTTTCGTCAAGTTGTATTTACAGCGGCTGACCTGAATGGTACGTCATTGTTAAGGGCTGTTTAATCACCAGTAACAAAAACACCTTCACGTAATGAATACTAACCTACAAAAGAAAGAAATCAATGCTCATTGCTCAAAAAAAAAAGTACAAAAATATAACCAGTGACCTAAATACAGTGTTGTTTCGCGACTGTGCCCGTTTCTTCGGCCCACGAGACGTCGTTTTAATTAGCTCCAACTGTTTTTAATGGTAGAAAGTTTGTGAACGTTTCCGTTTCAGTTTTTTGGTTACTGAGCTGTGGGATCTATGGTGGTGTTTATATGCTGACCCTTTTACGGAATTTGTTGAGTGGCAAAAACAGGGCGTGATCCTTTTGTCAAATTGTTTGTTTTGTCTGTCTGTCACAGTAAGGTCGAAAGGATAATGTTATATGTTTTTATATCAAATTCAGCACAGTAGGCCAAAGGCCTTCATAAAAACAAGAAATAAATATTGATTTATCCACATAGTAGCCAATTGTTTTGCGATGCCGTATAAAGATGTCAAACTCAAGTGATGCTTTAAGTTTTTGTTTTTTAATCTATACAAATAATTTAAAATGAAGTTTTTTTTATTAATTTTGTTTGGTTTGCTCTTGGCTCTAGTCTAGGTCAGATGGCAGAGACAAAGCAGATGATGGAGCGAGCCAGAAACAGCCTGTTCACTCTAATTTGGAAGAGATTAGGGTTGTATGCGTTCGGAAACCTGTGTTTCCGAACGCATACAACCCTAATCCTAAGGCAGAGAGTTCCATTCCTTTGCTGTGTGCATTACAAAAGACGTTTGGAAACGCTTAGTGTCTATTGGTGAAATAGCAATAAGGTAGGGATGGTAACTTGCAGTGCGTCTAGATGTCCGATGGCAGAAGGGAGGGCCGGTGGGATGCGGTCGTGGAGTTCCTGGACACTCTCCCCGAAGTACAATCTGTAGAAGACCGACAAGCAGGCAACCTTGCGGAGATGAGCCTAGCTCCACCAGTTTTACGTCGTCAATGAGCCTCTTAGCTCTGCGTTCCACCGAGTCAAGCGCGGCAAGTTGGTATTTAGCTGAGCCATCCCAAAGGAGCTGCAATACTCCATGCAGGATCGGACTTGTACTTTGTTACGGGTTTAAAGCTGTCCAGGCGTGAAGTATCGCTTCACTCTATTTCGGATGCCCAGCTTTTTGGCCACAGTTTGGGCTTTGTACTCAATGGTGGCACCGATCGAATGTCTCTTTAAAAGCATTTTACTTAATACATAAGAAAGTATAAACTACGGTACTTATTTAAAAAAGGCAATTATTAACTTTTTTGTCCGTTTATCTGTTTCTTGCCTGTTTTTGACGGGACTTTAACTGGAAGATAGCTGATGTTATAAGAAGTAAATAACGCTGCTTTTATAAAAAAAAAACCGGTAAAGTGCGTGTCGGACTCGCACACGAAGGGTTCTGTACCATAAACCGAAAAGAACATGTTTCTTGTATAGGAGCCCCTTTAATTTTTAATTTAATTTAATTTTTATTGTTTGTTGTTATAGCGGCAATAGAAATACACACTCTGTGAAAATTTAAACTTTTATCTATTACGGTTCTTGCGAATTATAGACGGACGGATGGACGGATGGGCGTACAGCGAAGGCTTAGTAATAGGGTTCCGTTGGTTACGGAACTCAAAAAGAATCGGGTTTCACACCAAACAAACCCATGATATGTAGCTAGTTGTTTAATACATTTCTCACTGAGCGATTCTCTCTTGACAAAGCAAACTTAATATTTTAATTTTGTCTTGCATCTCAAAAGATGAGGCTGGTGACATTTCGTGTATGTTATCTACTATTTTTTTTTTAAGGATGGCAAATCATCAAATGACTTCTTCCGCTCTGGGTGGAGCGGAAGGGCGTGTCAGACTCTTACTGACTAAAACCCATCCGTGTTCCTTCTAAAGCCCTTTGCGTTCCAGGGCTGCGGTGACTCTTTCGAACAAATTCCGTAACCCTGGCAGACGATACCCATACTACTATGGAATTTCGGTGGCTTTTTTATTTGAACTTATAGACACTCGTATTGTTAAGTATTTTCACAGCAGGATCAATGGAACGCCGGGACTAGAATGTACAAATGGGAACTGTAACAAATACCTAGGTATGTGTATCTGACTTGGAATAGACATTTTCCGTTGAAGTTAACTTTACATAAATTGGTTGAAATAACGAACAATCGTACCTCGACACGAGACTCAGAACTTTGTTCATTTAGATAAGGCATTTTCAATTAAAATAAGAGGTAACCTAGGCTAAATCGAACTAAAAAAAACCAACCAAGTACGAGTCGAACTTGCGTACGAAGGGTTCCGTAACATTATCTATTAAAATGGGAGCCCTTAAATGTGATGCGACCCTGGCAGATGTTATCTACTATTACCCTCTCTACAAAGGGTTCATTCATACAGGGTACCTAGAATCCAAGTAGTACAACTACGCTGAACTAGCCACAGCGACAGGGGAAATCACTAGTCATATGTTTAATTAAAACTTGGAGTGTATACATATTTGTATGATAATTTTAATACGGATGGGTTTTATTTTAATAAGCGCGTCGCTTCTATAGTTTGTGATGTTGATTGTATTTTATGTGTTTTTTATGTGTTTGTTGTAGGAATGCAGGGGATGGAATAACATGCATATTATTGAATTAAAACTTAATTCATCTTTGTAGTTGAATAGCTTTTGCACGCGTCTTCGTATGCGCATCTTCCGTTTTTTTCCCGTTCGTTCCCGTATAGCCTTAATACTTCCTCATGAATGGCTATAATATACAAAAAGAATTTTCCAAATCCGACTGGTGGTGACATCACTTCCCGTGGGTGTCGTAAGAGGCGACTAAGGGACTCAGCAGAGAATGGGCAGCAGCATTCTCTGTGCATTGCAACAGCTACACTGCGATCGCCAACCCACCTGCCAAGCGTGGCCCCTGGGAGAGGCCTATGTCCAGCACGCTAAGCCGTTGGTCCCGGCTGTCATTTGAACATCTTTGAAAGTTAGGGGTAGTCAGAAACCTAGCCTGCCTAGCCTTTTCCCCAAAATATGCTGGAGTCAGCTTCCAGGCTAACTGGATGCAGTTGAAAACCAGTTCCTTACATTAAGCGACCACCTATCTGACCTGCTTCGTATTTTCTGGTTTCTGGCTACCGTAACGACTGCCAAAGAGCTACAAATGACAAATGTGACTAACGGCTTAACAAGCTTTTCAAACCAATACACATAAATGTCATGTGATTTCAATGAAAAGAGGTCCAAACTCGAATATTTCTTCAAAGACAAAAAAAAAGAACATTTGATAGTTCCAATTTCAAATTCAAAAACTTCTCCCATTAAAACTGCGATGCGGAGAACCGTTAGACGGAGACAAAGCTACACTAAACACGTATGCAAGAGAGAGTCGAAGAAAATGAAATAGTTGCAGAAGTGGGCAGATTGCGCGATTTAATTAAGCATTTTAATTCATTTTAATTAAAGTTCCTTTGCGTGTGATTCCCCTTGTCGCTGTGTTTTGTTTCTGAATCAAACGAGTTGGGTGTTATTGGTGGGACAGAAAACAGAGGGTATGTATTTAGGTTAAGTGATTTGAATGCAGGGTTATATGGGCTTGTATTTGGGGAAAAATATGTCTTTTTGTAAAATTGCATGATTTGCCATGATAAAAGATCGGATATTCTAGGTAGGCCTAGACTAGGGTCAGTAAATATATATTAGAATACCAAAAATAGGTTTTGGCTATTATAGTATCATCATCATTATCATATCAGCCGAAAGACGTCCACTGCTGGACATAAGCCTCCCCCAAAGGGGATTGGGAAGATTAGCCAGAACCGCCACGCTTGGCAGGCGGGTTGGCGATCGCAGTGTAGCTGTTGCAATGCACAGAGAATGCTGTTGCCCATTCTCTGGTGAGTCCCTTAGTCGCCTCTTACGACACCCACGGGAAGTGATGGCATGGTGTTCATTCTTTTACGTCCGACACCATACAGACGTAATGTTTTATGGTATGAACCAACAAAACCCTTGATTGATTAGAATGCTCTTTATCATGTACACCATACAAGTTACAGAAAAGATAGATTAAGAAAACATTACAGAGGGTGACACAATGGGCGCCCTTATCAACTTTAAGATGGATTCAGGATGGACAAATTTTGTGTTTTTCATATCAACTTACCGGATGTTTTAAAGTAGGTCGTTCGTTACCAAACTGGTATAGCAAAAAACGTCAGGATATTTTTTCACGAGCCTGGTTACATTAACCAGGCTCGTGGAAACCCGAGAAATTAAATGAACCTGGCCAAGTGCGAGACGAACTCGAGTAATTTTCTATTAAGTTTGTAATTCTGAGCGTCAATTTGGCGCAATAAATGGTATCTAATTCTTTCTTTCACAAGAAGGGTTCTATTACATAAACCGAAAAAATGAACGTTGTTTTATGGGGGTTTTTTCATATTTTATTTGATTTGTTATTGAAAATCGTGTTTCATACTCGTACTAAATTTGATGATCTTACAACTAAAGAACATGCTAAAGGCTTAGTTGACACTTCGCGTGACCCAAGGGCTGGCTTTTACCTCGGACAGAGGATAAGCATTGCCATACTTGCCAGTCTTTTGGACTCACTTCCAGTCGACAGCGATGCGGACGAATTTTTTGACGCCATATTTTATTTAGGAGTTTTTATTTTTATTTTAAGTGTGTATCGTTAGATTAGTATTTAAAATGTGAAATGTACTTATAATGTTTTGATATATTTAACCGAAGTTGAATATAAATAAAACGAGATATTCGGGAATCTTACAACTTTGAACTTGAAGATTTGATTCTTCAGAATTTTCTTTAAACATTTGAAATGAACACATAATACTGTATTTTCCACATACTAAAAAATATTTCTGACACATACATGGTTATAAGTTTCCCAAACGCCCCGCGAACAAACTCACAACACAGGGGTGACAAACTATTGGCGTTTTAATTTAGAAATTTTAATGAAACTCAACCCCTGGAGTGGAACTTTCAGTTTTATAGTCACGCAGTACGTTACGGTCAAATGCCAATTAAATTTAATAATTAACTAGTTTATAATTAATCTGTTGGCACAAGTTTGTTTATGACTGTTTCATGGTTTTGTTTTCAGGGTCGTTTTTGTCGTGTTTTGTTGAATTATTTATGATTTGGAGTTTTTGATGTAGCGTTGCGAGATCTGTAGTTGATGAATAAGACGGTTTTTTTTTTTAAGTTGATACTAAGGAATAGTTTTGATATGCTATAGTAATAAAAAAATATTGTTACTAAACACATTTGTGAAAAAAAAAACCGGCCAAGTGCGAGTCGGATTCGCACAAATAGAGTTCCTAACGAATTTTGTTTTAAAAATTTTATCTTAATACACACTTGGGTTCCGTTTTCTATTTTTTAAACTTCTAACACAACAACACGCCGACATTCCCTAGGTTAGGCAGACGTATATATTTATTATTATATTATATATTTAAAATACCTACTTCTTATCTCACTCCAAAGAAAACGTACTGAATAAGAATCCCATTCATTAATAAAAAAAACTATCGTCAAAACGACAGCTCAATAAAAAAAAATCCTTTCAGATTAGAACCCATTCTAAGCCCAAAATCCACCATCAATATTTCATCGGAATGAAATATTCACTGTGCCCCATTATTTTTACTACCCGCTTCCAAAATTGCAATCGAAAAATGCCACGCTATACATCAAAGGATTCTATCAAAGCATAGCCGAAAAATGAAAAAGAACCGTTTGTAATCTGATCACACGTTTGTGATTGCAATGTAAAAAAAAAATTGAAAAAAAGTAGAATATTTTTTTCTAAAAAGTTTCAAATCGGCCGTCAGCTGTCAGGCGATTGGTTAACGATACACTACCGGTCTATATCGCATGGTTGACGGCCCGTTGATTGGTTGGGACAGTGTTGCTCAAAGTTTATGGACGTGTGTTTCGCAGAAAATATATTGAATCCTCTTTATTTGGCTGGTTTTGGTTTTCCCACGGAAATAAGCTCTTTTAAACTAGTATATAGGAAAAACACCAAAAATTAGGAACCTAAACTGAATTGCACAAATCCAGGGCAAGAGGCTGGATTTGTGTTGTTCAATTCAAATGATTTGGCTATGAATATTAGCAATAAAGTCTCTTCTTTCTTCTTGTAAATCATAAAGTGCACTAAGATGAGAGCAAAATAATTCTAAGCCCATTAAACTATTTAAATCAACGAGAACTTGAAGAAGAATAAAAACAGTCGTATATTTCAGGAAAGAAACCAAACATTTCTACCAATGACCAACTAAAAAAAAATACCTCTACTTCACCCCAATTGTCCTCAAAACAGTTTGAGAACCATTGTCCACAGCAACACAAGTGAGCTTGTCAAGTGTCGCTTTGCGCTTCATCGTCGAATCAAAACGATTTTTGACAACCGCCATAGAGCTGAACTTAATTTAGTTTAGTTTTATCTTTGATCTGTTTCACTGAGACCTAAGGGAACCAGGTACCCTTTTTCGATGGGAAATCATCATATGGCCCCTTCCACTTTGGGCGCAGCGAGAGGAAGTGTCAGACTCTTACTGACTAAAACCCACCCGTTTCATCAAATGCCCTTTGAGTTCCAGAGCTGCGGTAGCTCTTTCAAAAAAATCCGCTACCCTGGCAGGGGTACTGCACTTTCGCTTCTAAGCCAATATTGTCAACCGAAAATATTGGCATACCAGTCTTAAAAGAGATGATCGTTTAAAGTTGGTAAAGTTCCTCTAAAATCTACATATTCCAAAACATCTTGCAAGACATATTGTGACGACATGATAAATGAAACATCGAAAGACCCAGTTATTTCCTATATATCATGGGCTTAGCTTTCAATCTCACCGTATGCACCTGAATTAGGTCAAAAATCAAAGTTTTATTGCAACCCACTGATAAAAAAAGCTTTAATTTTTGACTTATCAAAAAGTGTTCTATTGTCGTTCGAAAAATTATTTTTTCCAAATAGTAATGCAGTAGAGCAAGAACTAGTTCTCATGTACCGCAGCCAAACATGGACCTTATCACAAAACTCGAATAGCAAACATGCAACATGCCAATACGCAATGGCCTTTCCATGATGAATGTGAAAAAGTCAGACCGACTGAGAAACCGCGTGTACGAAGCAAAACAAAGTTTATAGACATAACGTGCAAAATAAGAAAGCTTAAATGGCGATGGGCAGGGCATATGATAAGAGGAAAAGACAAAGCAACATTGTGACACGATGGTATCCTAGAGAAGGCAAAAAGAAAAGAGGTAGACCACATAAAAGATGGGATGACGACATAAGACAAGTGGCAGGCGTCACATGGAACAGAGTGGCTCAAGAAAGACATGAGTGGAGGAGGTTGGGGGAGGCTTTTGCCAACTGGCAAACAGATCTACAGAAAATAAGTAAAATTCAAATAAAAGACTAGATTAAGTTTTACATTAAAACTAAGTTTTCTATGATAATATGGATCTGACTAAAGGCTATATTATTATATTATTATTAGAGCAAGAATATATAATCTGTGACAAAGTAACCCGAAGCGCAATATTATGATAACAGATCCACAATCTTCCAAATAACTTTGCACAAGACTGTAAGTTACGACACAGCCATATTTAGAGGCGAATCTCGAAACTTTTGCACGGCGAAGCATTAAAATTTCATATTTCCAAGATACTGCAACTGACACTTTACCTATATATTATACTTTATGTTGTTTTGCTATTGTCAAATCGTTTGGAAATAAACTACCAATAATTTTGCCGGTAAGGGCCATCGCAGACTTGGACGTGGAGCGTACCACTGTTTTTACTTGCCAAACATAGAAATATTTGAATAATTAAATTCTTAAAATAATCACAACATGACGTTAGGCCACGTTTCCACCTGGAACAAACTTGCATGCAAGTTGCATTTATATCAACGGAAAATAGCTAAATCAATATTATTAAATATCTTGAGTGATTGTAAGATTATAAAATATCTTGAGTGATTGTAAACTCTCGGTAAATTGACAACTTTGGAATACTTTTTTACGCATCAAAATTTGATAGTCTATAATCTCTCGAAGTCATTCCGAGAAATCGCTCGCTAACGCTAGTAAAAATTGCAGTATCTTACTGACATCTCGCGAGTTTTCAACGCACTGTATCGTAGAATTTTTTTTTACTAAATAGATTTTTTCAATAAAATACCATATTCGCCAGGTCTACGCTAGCCTTAAACTTTCCGCCTCGGTGCCTACTCTTATCGTTTTGCCGTATCGGCCGTGATAGTGTTTGTTTTTCATTCTTTCTTTCCTTTTCATACAAGCGAGCCGGTTTGAGGTTTTTTCCTCGATAAAACTTGATTGGTTGGAAAATATTCGAATACCTAGCCTTGAGTCTGATAGCTGTGGGAATTCTGTTTCTTTTCTTATTATTCTATGAAACATCGGGACAGTTTTTTGTACTTCTATAAAAAAAATGGGTTTTAGCAAAATCTAAACCATTTTTTAAAAACAACTACCCCAATTCTGGGAAAAAAGATATCGTCAGGCCTTCAAATGATAAAGAAAGAAAGTAAGAAAAATGATTAACTGTCACAGTATATGTACAAAGGCGAGCTTAACTCAAAGTTGAGTTCCAACAAGTCTCTCCTTTGACTGTTTGAGAGAGATGACAATACTGCTGCTCAACTTCTTAACCAAGTCAGGACCCCAATATGAAACTGAAGAATATACCTCAAAAATATCCTCTCAAAGAAGAACCCACAAACCCATCCAAGTAATACCTTTCTTTTCTCAATAAAGAATTAAAAATGGACCAGCAAGAAACAAAGGAACGCTATCCCAAAGCCAGGATTCCGGAGCAAAGTGCACCGGAAACTTTGAGGAAAGGAATGCCAAAGTTTGGCCGAAGTATTAGGAGTGGTTACTTTTGTTACCAAAACTTTAATAGAGATGAAACAAAGGGTATCTGAGCGGAGACGGAGGTGCAGATCTTGACAGAAGGCAGAGGTCAGCAGAGAAGAAAAAGACTATCCGCTATATTCTAAGTATGTTCCTCCAACCGACTGTATCAAATTGACCGTTTAAATTTAATAATAATAATTAAATAAAGATTCTTTTTCCAATTTCATGGAGACTGAAACAAGAAGACTTTAGAGTGATTCAATGTCGTATTGTTTCAGTCTCATTACACATACATAAAATCTATTTTAAGAAGGTAGTTTGTGCCATAGACTACATGTATGTACGAGTTTTTCCCATAGACACAGTGTAAACTTCGTTTTTTATGTTTTTTTTTTGTCCTGTAAGTATTTTATAGTTCTATTATTATTTTTTGTTCTTATGATTAAACATACGAGTTTTACGATGAGCATACGGGGCCAAAAACACTATTTGCTATTGGCAAGCTAAGAAGCACAAAAATCTTTTAAGAGAATAGGCTTTTGAATGAGACCTACATAAAAACTCCGCTAAAAACTTGCGGAGGCAGTCTATTCCCTGAAGAAGTTCCGCAATCGCAGAAGCGGAGACAAACTCCCGCTACAACCCTAGTGGTTACTTTTGCTACCAAAACTGAAGCAGAAGTCTTAGGACCTGAGGCTAGTGATTCTGTAGAAGATAAGTAATTTTGTGTAAACAAGTTCGGTGTTAGTAGCAGGTTCGTTAATGAAAGGAGTTTCAATGAGGACGCGGAAGAGAAAATTGTGTATGGAGGAATGTATTGGGGTTGTGAAGTTTGGAAGTTTAAACATGTTATTTTGTTGGCAAAGGAAAATAGGTCAGAGAAAGAATGATAAACATTTATTGTAGAAATATATTGAGATGCTGCACAGAGAAGATAAAAGTACAATAATATTGGGTTTAGTCAAAAACCAAACGAACACCAAAACAAAACTTGAATGCAATCACGACACAGCGTATCGATGTATTTAGAAGAATTTTGCACTACATTTTTTTACCAAAGCGAAGATGGTCCAAAGGAGTTATGGAAGGTTGTACAGAAGTTCGACATATTGACAGATAGTAATTTGCAACGGACACACAGTAATATAGACGGAGCTATTGATAGACTGAGCTTCAGCAAGCAATAAGATAGGATTTTTATTACTTTCATGGAATGAGCATTTACATAACAAAGAGATAAACAATGTATCTTTAAACCAATAATATATTTTATCATATTAATGCTCTTCAATAATTCTATACCCATAGTTATTAAAAAAATATCACGTATTATATTATTTTCTCGATCAACATGATACACTCTTCTATTATTTGCATCGCTACCAACAAAGAAACAATTTATAAAATCCTCGAGAGTGATCTTGCTGAACTTTGAAAAATGTTTGTTTAATGTACCGTCTTCTTGACCGTCTGGTGCTTCGACAGTGAGATATAGCTCTGCTGATGCCCTTTGACGCCTCACTTAGGCTTCACAATATTTATCTTCAAACAGAACTTTAAATAAAATAGCGTTTTGATCTCAAAAGAGAATGCTTCGGGCATGTGGAGTGAAACAGATTTATTTTTCGTGAAGAATTGCAGATTGTGGCAGACAATTTGTTTTCAGCTGCGATGTTTAATAGTATTTTAATGCTATCGTGGGGCTCAAAAATATATTTTGAATACCTACTTCTGTTTTTAATTAACTTTTGGCACAAGCATGCTTCGGTTCATTTGGTAGCCATATATCAATGAATTTGATTTGTCACGTTATCTACAATAACTGTCTTCAACTTTGTAATTTTACTGTTGTGTGTTCGTGTTATCTCTATCTTATAATTACTAATTTTATGTAACACTAGCTACCGCTTACGGCTCTGCCCGCGTGTCAAGTCGAAAATCATTCCAATGGAACTAACTTCCAGAAAAAAAGTATTCTATATTCCATTTCAGGAAACCCGCGTGCCAAATCCGTTCAGCCGTTAAAAAGTAATAAATAATATCTAACAGACTCACTTTTTATAAAATTAGTAAGGATTTCACTGTCTGTACCATCTCACCTCAATCTCTACCTGAATCTCAAAAGACTCACACCTTTAAAGATAAAATCAAAATATCCAAATCATTATTTTATCCGAGCAAACTTGAGGTTTTAACTGGAATATCCGGAATCTTCGCCTCTCCACCTGTAAGGTTTAGTGAGCATTTCGAGGCCAAGATTGGGGGCTTTCGAATACTCCTCAGCTGGGGTTTTCTGACTGAAAGTTATTATAGCTTCGGCTTTGCTGGTGATAGTGTCATTTGTGAAACCGTAGTTGATGTTATTGTTGGTGTTGGTGCCTCGGAAAGAACATTAAGCCGTTGATCCCGGCTGTCGTTTATAGATCTTTGGCAGTTGTTATGGAATGTCAGAAGTGCTAGTAAATCTGACTCCAGTCCTGCCAAGAACTATCGTGTTTCCCAGTTAATAGGTTGTGGAAGTCTGGTAGGCAGCTGCTCCACTTAAAATACTGGTATTCAGCTGAATCCGGTTTGACTGGAAGCCGACTCCAATATCGTTGGGAAAAGGCTAAGCAGATGATGAGTTGGTGTCATTAAAATAACAGCTATTAAGATTAATATTTGCATTAAAATAAACTTTTTTTTTTTTTTTTATCCTGCGCTGCGTGTTGTTCATGTGAGGACCATGTAGCTGTGTCAGCGAAAGATGTTACGGTTGCTGATTACTTGGCCAAACATGAATTGAATTGTACTGTATTTACCATCCACACACTAAGGAGAAGGTAAGATACTTTTCATTATACTTTTTGGACCTTTGTCATTGATTTGTATATGTCACCGGAAAGTTGCAAAAGGCTAGATTGTAAAATATCGCGTGAAATTGAAAACTATTTTTTCTAAATAAGACACGGATATATTAAAACCTATTGAATTTGGATGGGATTTATTGTATACAAAACGATTTTTTCATAATATATCCAGAAATTACAATCTAATAAAGATTTATTACAATCTTACGGAGTCTGCAATTTTCCGGTGACATATGTATATACGGCTTCTGGCTGTGTTCTAAGGAAATATTATAATAAGAACTATTTGTATGGAAAAACGCTCGTTTCATCATAAATAAGTAATTTATTTTTGAATATATATATATATTTGGTTTCTAACGCTGCTAACCTCACAATGACATCGAAACACAGTCGTAAAAAACATAGCTCCACTTCGAACTTATCACCGACTAACCAAAAAAATAATAATATTTTACATCGATGACATCCCAGTCTCTTGCAGGTGGGTACCGAGGTACCGAAACCATCTCATTGTATATTCTCGTCGGCTGCCTATCGAACGGAATTGTCTCACAAGACTGTCATCGGAGATATTTTGTACAGGAAATATATTATTTTTGCTAAGCTATGAAAGAACGAAAACGTTTTACAAGGAAATTATGCTGACGTTGCATTAATTATAAGACAAAGGAACACCTACAGGGTTATTAATAATTAAATAGCAATAAATTCTTTTAAATTTTCAAATGTTGCTTCATTTTCAAAATGTATTTATTTTCGTTACGCGTCCGTGTTCCGGTCACAGAAGGTTATTTGTGTACCAAATGTCAACATTTCAAGTAGCTTAGGAGAAAATCGGCTGTGACAGATGGACCGACAACCGAGTGATCCTATAAAGGTTCAGATTTTCCATATAGAGGTTCGGAACCCTAAAAATGCCAAGATATCAAAAGTCACTCCGGATAAACTCCTATCACAATAATTTTGTCTTTTCTTTAAAACATCGTATAAACTAGGTTCAAAACTGCAAAACCATACAACGACGAACCATTAGTTTAGCTACAGTTTAATGAAGACCATGAAAGATGGTCTCCCGTGACTACTGATGGTGCAGCTAACGACCCGGAACATGATAGCACTGAGCTACATTCACAGAAACATACGATAGTACTTCACAATGAAAACATTAGCAGAGCGAAATGTTTTGACATTGATTTTAATGATAATTACTTAGTGGATGCAAAATTACAGAGCCAATGGTGGTCCTGTAGTAACGACGGCGACTTATGATTTGATGAAAGCACTATACTTGTGTGAATTTTACATAACAGCATCACACAAGCTCGTGATTTAATAGTAACAACAACACGGGTCGATTTTCGGTGTTAAGCAACTTGCAGAGGTCGGTACAGAAGTGGGTCTCCACCTAAATGTACCGAGATGCCACCGTTCTGCGGAAAACGCTTTAAGTTGTTGGTCTGGGCTGTCGTTCGTAGATTTTAGTAAGAAGCCAGAAATCAGCAGTCTTGCCAAGTGATACCGCCTACCGCATTACCCGGTTTCTGGGTTATTGAGGTCAGATAGGACCTATCCATGTAAAATACTGGCATGCAGCTGCATTTGGTTAGACTGGAAGCAGGGGGGCTTCTTTCTTTATCGTTTTGAGAGCAGCTCAATCAATCAATCTACCTAGACTATTCTCAACTTTGACGGGGTCAGGGGGGCTACTCTTTGTACCCGAAGTCCGTAGTTTCGGGCTTAGTTGCGGACGTATTCTAGTCCATATCACCTAAACACTAAGAATTAATGACAACACGATTTGACAGTTACAGATACGGAGTGCCCCCCTGACCACGTCAAAGTGTGTGAGAATAGACTAGGTAGATTAATTGGCTCAAAACGATAAAGGAAGAAGCCGTGAGGAAGGGGGTTCTAGAACGAACAATTCTAAAACCTCTCACTCTCCTCTCACTAAGAGCAAGCCTTTGTTCCAGCACTGAATAAAGTCAAAACAAACAAAATCGTTTCAATTACGAGAGGATGATGTAGGTACCTAGGTATTTTGTTTCGTGTCGATTTTGGTTATTATTAATTATCTGGTGTAATATTAGTTATTTGTTTATCTAATTTATTGACATTTTAATTGTTTTCTTTTTGCTTTTACTCATTGACATTTGAAATGATTGATAACTTGAATTAATTAATTATTTTTAACAATTTAATTTTAATCATTTCAAAAATACAATTTAATACTGATAGAGAGAAGAGACTGCATTTCATATTTATAAAATTAAATAACATATTATTAAGTGCTACTAACACCTATTGTGGAACAAAAGTTGTCTTTTTATGAATTAAATATATAAATATAATTGCACCACTAAGAGGCACTTTGGAACGTCTACATGTACCGCTAAAAATATGTTAAAATAATAAAGTGAATATAGTTTGTCTTTTTGTCGCAGAGGTGGATTCTTATGGAGAAGAACGAACGAACTCCATACATATTTTTTTAAATAATACACAATGCTAATCTAAAATAGAAGCTAAGATAAAAAAAAGCATAGAAGTAAAAATAGAAGCTTGGAGATCCTAAAGTAGATGAACGAAAATAAAAGGATCCTGCAATGTTTAATGAAGTTGAAAAAGTAACAATTGACTCTAAGATACTACTTGAAAGCGTGCTTAGAATTGCTGTTGTAACCTGCATTATTGATTGACCAAACTCTATTAGATGAATGAAACACATTGGATGGTATTATTGTTGCCAGCGATTTTTAACAGACATCTTAGGAAAGACAGAAATGGAAATATTCTTCTTTAAAATCAATGATGGTGAAATGATTATGACCAAGAATAATAAAGCTATCGTTTGAGTGATTCCTTGGAGGTTTTGTGTGAAAGTTTTTGTTGGTTTCTTTTTATTTCTTAAGAGTATGTATTCATAGAAAAGCTGGGTAGAGGTTTATACTAACACCCACACTAAGCCAGTCACGATTTAGTCCCATATAACCAGAAGATTAATCATCAACATTCTTAAGATGATTCAAACAAATATTTGTTTTTTTTTCTTGACAGAAATTGAATACCATTCAGTTTCCACAATTATTTTGCTGCCAGGTTTATAAATCCACAAGTGATATATATGTACGTACATATAGAACAGTTTTTCAGTTCGAGTTAAACGGTGAGTGACGGATCAATGACGTCAGTTCATCCCTTGACAATTGAAACAACTAACGATTCGGAACGCGTCCTACCTATAGACACATACATATGTATGCATGTGTGTCTGTATGTGTTAGTTCAGATTTACTGATATCGCTCTGCGGGGACTCATTCCAATGGCTGACTAGATTGGAAACGATCGGGCTAGACTTTTTATTTTTGGATTCTGACCCTTTTTTCTCGTGCGTAGAAATATTAGGTTTATTCTTTTTGTTAGTCGGTAGAGTGAAGTTGCAGTTCCAAAAACGTGAGCTTTGTAAAATGTATTTAATATTATTCTTTTATGATTTCGATTTTTTTTGTGCGTGCTGCGCTTTGCTCAAACTAAATCAGTTTAAATCATCATTATCATTCACAATAAGACATTTTCATACCCCCACTTCTAATTTAATGACCCTTAAATCACTTTCACTTCACAAAGTTCAAGAAGGACTACTGTTTCTTTAAACTAACCGTTTTCATCTCCAATCTTGAATTCCCTTTATACCAAAAGCATTTCATATTGACAGATTCTTTCACCACCGAACACAAAACGTTATCTTTCTTTAAATGTTCTTCAATTGTTTACCCTTTCTTTATTTATTCATCCAATTGTAACCAGAGATAACAAGACCACATCGTACCTAAATTCCTAATATCTCAAAATGATTTTTCTAAACTATACCCTGCTGCATTCAATTTAAATCTTTACCCAATTTAGCTAAGGTTGATATTCCTTCAGTTTCAGCAGTAGTGGAGCTAATATATTCCGTAGATGTAGCGACTATATTCCAAACTGCTTCTATGAATATCTGAGCTTGTCTGTTACTACGAATGGGTTTCGATTTATTTAATTCTGAATACCTATATGTTGGGACGACCCGAGTGGAATATTGACCCCGATAAGGTAAAGACTAGGTAATGAATTTGGTCCTGTTGACGGTAGTTTAGAAATTGGGAATAGAGATTATCAATGTGAGGTTTTTGAAATAGAGGACGTCCATTTGGCAATCTTTGTTGCAATAGTTCTTGAGGCTGATCGTTTAAAAATTCAACATTCACGTAAAAAGGTTAGTGCCATTATGACTTTGTTTGGATTAGGTAATGAGAGGATTACGTTTCGCAGTAGTATTGATGTGGATGATGAGGAAGAATGAGAGACAGGTCATGAGGCATAGTTTGAGTATGAATGTGTAATAAGCGCGTTGAGGGATATATAAAGTGAATAGAAAAGAGGTGTATATTGAGATGTCGGTAAATAGAAATAAATTAGGTTAAGGGCAGAAAGATGACAAGCAGACAAGAAGTAACAAAATATCCTTTTTTTATTGTGGCAATAATGTTAACTGCCATTTTGAACCAGTAATTGAGGTAGTGGGTAGCACTTATGTAATAGCTAATAAAGATGATATAAATCTCAAAAAACATGAATCAAAATAATGTCAGGTGAAATATGTAGTTGTTGAATGTTAAAATTAAGATCTTAACTAAGTTTGATTTACAGAATATTAAATACTTAACTATCTCAAGTCTGTGCCTGATTGATTTCACTAGCAGGATGCTGTGTCTACGAAATCAGTCAAGCGAGAGAAGATACGATAAAGACAGATACACAACCCGCTTCAGGATTCCAAAATTGATCTAAACTTGGTTTGTTGTTTTATGTATATCTCTGTGAAACGATTATTTAAATTCATTCACTCCAAAGGTTGCCTGTAAACGATTGATTATAGTGATAAGACCGCCCATGGTGACACCCTATTATTGTCTAATCCTATGTTGTAATTCTTTATGGTGTACAATAAAGAGTATATCTATATCAATATATTATAAATGCGAAAGTGTGTCTGTCTGTCAGTTACCTCTTCACGCTTGGAGAAGGACAAAAGCTACCTTTTGTCACGAGAAAAAGGCTTGAAGGGGTTGAAATAGGGGATGAAAGTTTGAATGGGACTACGTCATTATTGAGAATAAAACCATGATCACGTATTTAGGCACATGATAAAAAATTAATAAACATAAATATTTTCAAGCGTTTTTAAAAATGTCTGCCCAAAGTAACTATTCCACGCGGGCAGAAGCTAGTCATCTATATTGACATAAAGATATACTAACACCATCACACAGCACACACACACACACACACACAAATAGGCTACTTTTAATTCCATAAAAATCTACGAATCCTGAAAAATAGAATACTGAAGCGAAGCCTTGAAAAAACTAATACTGAAATGAAACTCAATTTTCATATAGAAAACAATACAGCCAAAACTTCAAAAGGACATACAGATAATCCAAGTCCCCAATGGAATATTGAGCTCAATGAAACCTTAGTTTGAAACCTAAATACTGGGCCAGACTTTCGGGATAGTTTAATCTAATCTAAGTTGATTATGTCCTAAGGCTGTCCTTTGGTCTGTCAGAGGTTATCGTATTATTATATATTATGCAATATATTACGATCTATTATGCCATATATTACGTCTTTAATTCTCAAAGGATTTAGCAGATGATGTTAATATTAATGCTATAATATTCTGGACTTTATAAGTAGCATGCAGTCTATGTAATAAAAATAATATAAAAAGTCAAAATTGTGGCAGAATCTGGACTTAATAAGAAATAACCAATATACATTGACTAAACTACCTAACTTGTTGATTTGCATAGGGACAAGTTTGATAAAAAATCCTTTAGTTTTTGGTTAAATGCTAATTACACTTGCCAAACACATCAACATCATCAGCAAGCCCTTTCCGGAATATGTTGGAATCGACTTCCATTCCAATGGAATGCAGCTGAAGACCTGCCAATCCATTCTGTAAACATGTCGAAGTGAAGGCTTAGGTGAAGTGATCACGAAGTGAGCTGTCAATCCGTATAATCAAGATGTCACGTGATCACGAAGTGAGCTGTCATTCCATCTTGATTATATGGATTGACAGCTCACCTCGTGGTCACTTCACCCAAGCCTTCACTTCGGCATTTTACACAATCGACTGGCAGTATTCTACATAGGGGCAATGGCTGGGTGGCAATTGGTGAGACTGGACGGGCGCTTGTTATCTTATTATTATGGAAGATAGTCTTCTCTTTTCTCATTCTATTATTCTATTCCATTCTCCCTTCAAGCTTGTGTAAATTAAATGTATCTTTCTTTTCTCAGGATATATTTTAAAACTTAATAAAAACTGTTGTAAACCAGTATGCAAATGTCATTCCCGTCTGCAATAATTTACATTAAAGTATCAAATTTTCTGCTAATACCGTAAACGAGTTGGATAAGACAGGAAAGGATACGTCCTTTGAACGGCTAAGCACGAAACGTAATGCTTGGTTCCGTAGGTAAAAAATCTGCTTTACTATTAAGAGAAGAATTAAAGAAAATGTGTTGGCACACACATATTAAATATTATAGTACTCCTGACCGATTTCGAACATGGTGGCCACTCTCAACCGAGACTAGTCATCGGCGCGGGACATAGTATAGTGCACAAGTGTGTGCGCAAACACAGGTGCAGTGTCTCTTCCATCACTCTCAAATTCCGATGGGACGGCAACCCGACACGACCGGAGAGAGATCTGGCGCAGGACCAACTGCTTTACGTGCTTTTTGAGGCACGGGGGTGTCACACCACCAACTTCCAAACTCCGGGCTGTCACTGAGAAATTCCTATGGGAAAAGCCCAATGACACTTTTTGCCCGACCTAGGAATTGAACCTAGGTATCCACGATCAACAGAGCAATTGCAACGGCACACACATAGATACACAATGCAGCAATCAACTGCCGAGCTCTTCTTGAACTTTGTTTGTGTCGGCTTTAGCAGCCAGTCTTACAAATATTTGCTCCGTGCGGGAATCGAACCCGCGACACGCAGCGCAGCAGCCAATCCCTCAACCACTGCGCCAACCGTGTCATCAAACAATCAATTTAAGTGGTACTAACTCTTCTGTCTTAATTCTAACTTTGACTCTAAACAACAGAATTAAACGCCATTTATTTTAAAACTAACTTTTTCCCGCGACTTCGAACGCGCATATCCCGTTTTTCTCGTTCCTTTAAGATTTCGGGAAATCCTCTTTTATAACTCCCACACTCCCCAAGGACCCTATATGCCTAAATTTCAGCTTTCTACGATCAGCAGTTTCGGCTGTGCATTGTCTGTCAGTCACTCAGTCAGTCTGTTAAGGAAAAGTTTTATATATATATATATTGATTTATTGATGATTATGTCGACAATCAGCACTTATTGTCAGTCAGTGACAGTCCCTCAAATGCCCATCACCGTTCTTTTAGCTAGGAATAATAAGTGGCGCAACATACTCCTCAGCAACATGTAATACAATGTAATAAAAACATGTAATTATATTTTTCCCGTTCCTTTAAGATTTCGGGAAATCCTCTTTTGTAACTCCCACACTCCCCAAGGAACCTATATGCCTAAACTTCATTGGTTTCTACGATCCGTAGTTTCGGCTGTGCATTGTCTGTCAGTCACTCAGTCAGTCTGTTAAGGAAAAGTTTTATATATATATTGATTTATTGATGATTATGTCGACAATCAGCACTTATTGTCAGTCAGTGACAGTCCCTCAAAATCACCAGTCACCGTTCTTTTAGCTAGGAATAATAAGTGGCGCAACATACTCCCCAGCAACATGTAATACAATGTAATAAAAAACATGTAATTAAATAATAATAAATAAATGTATGTCTGTTAAGTTAGAAGAGAATAATTATACATAACATAACACATATATAGTACTGAGAAGTACATAAAGAACTTAAACTTATTATACCCAAAAAGCTTTAAGGTAACTTTGTCCCCATTCAATCTCACATTAAACCCTTACTCCTCTTAAAAAACCGTTAACCAAATAACCACGGAACCCTAAAAACTCGATATGAATGCATCATAGAGCTCACGTGCCAAGCTGTGTAATTTATCACTCTGCGCCGGGTTCCGCATACAAATGGTTTCAGAGATAGCTGCGGAATTCTGAAGTGGGGCATATTGTGCTCGATGCTGATGGTTGATAGTATCATCAGGGTTTAGAGAAAAGGGGTAGTGGTAATATTATATGGGATGGTGTGGATAAGGATTTGTATTCAGAAAAGACTGGCTTCTGCCCACGACTTTGCCTCTACGGCCTTAAATTCCAATGCAAATGCAGAGTATAAATTATTACTTTCTTCCTGTGGCTTCGCCCGCGTGAATTTCATCCAGATCCGCGAGTCGTTCTGGCGTGATTGAGTTACAAACTTTCGCATTTATAAGAAATGTGTGCTAAACATCGAAATCTGTTCATTAATATTTGCTTGAAATAGTACCAAATATTTAGATTGACTGGACTAATAAGCTTATTTAAACAGCGCCAGTGACAGCAGCCAGTTAAGTATAAAAACGGTCACCCATCTAAAAACTGACCGTGGCAAATATCTAACATCAAACATTTTGAGCACTTATAAAGACATAGCCTTTTTATGAATTAGATCACAAGAACCTATTCCAGTACCTAAACTTTGATTCTTCTCTAATGTTGGCCTCCATCTGTCAATCCAGTCACTTCCATTCGAACCTAGGCGGAAATATTTAATCCTAGATATATTTTCAGTCCAAGTATTTTATTCCAATCTGTGGAGTACCGAGAATAAATTGATTTCATTTCAAATGTCTATAGAATCAATTGGATTGTCACATTGCGAGTTCACGCTTTTGAGGGGACGAGATGGATTTTGTTTGGTGGAATAGAATGGTGGAGTGTAAGAAGATGTGTTTTGTTTAGTTTCCTATATTAATATTATAAAGAGGAAAGATTTGTATTTTTGTATATAATGCATAAACTTAAAAACGACTGGACCGATTTGAATTTTTTTTCAGTAATGGATAACTACATTATCAGCGAGTAATATAGGCTATATTTTATCTCCGTACTCCCACGGGAACAGGAACTACACGGGTGAAACCGCGTGAAGTCCGCTAGTATTTTATAGAAAAGGACATTTAACAATCGCCACGGGTTATTCTACAGGGTTAAGCAAATATTGAAGAGGTCGGTACGTCGATGGGTGATGTAGTTGATTAGGCACTTGTCTCACCCACAGACGATCAGTGAGTAGCGAGTAAAGCTAGCAACTGGACATGAGTTGGCGAGTGTATAGTTTCGAAAGTTTTGTCGCTCGGCTTTAAGCGAGTGTTCTTTGTGCTACGGGCGATTACTCGCTCCGGGTACCGCGCACTATAGGTAGAAATTACCGCCGGTTGGTAGCTCGGCGTGAGTTCTGACTTTTGACCACCAAGCGAGCATATCGCTGAGCGAGAATTATCTTTGTTAGCTCTTGTCGCTGAAATAAACTACTGGTAAAAGAGTTGTCGCCGGCAGTGTAAACAGCCAGCTATCGACTATAAATGTATGTGTCTCTTTTACTCATACGGGATCTATATCTTTTGTCCGTTTCCCCAGCGAGAAAATCGTCGATAGCTTATTGGTTCGTCGCCGGCGGTAGGACAAGTGCTTTAGAACTTTACTGGGTCGTGGTACTCAGATTGACCATTGTTCCATATAACATACTGGTACTATTATACTGGCATACTGGTACCGGTAAGCCGACTCCAACATTTTTGGGAAAAGTCTAGATTAATTAGACATGAGATAGCTCTAGCATTACTTTAACTCTTATAACATTTCAGAAGGACAAGTTTATGGTCTATCTATCAATGTATATAAAACTCATCCGTAATTCAGTGACTGAGTGATTAAGTGACTGACCGACAACGCACAACCGAAACTACTGGTCGTAGAGAGCCGAAATTTGGCTCGTAAGTTCCTTGGGGAGTGTAGGGGAGCACTAAGAGAAGATTCCTGAAATCCCGAAAATGGGATATGCGTGTACAAAGTCGCGGGCAAAGATCTTTATAAATAAAAGAGAAACTGACTGACTGACATAATTATCAACACACAGCCGAAGCTACTGGGATTAGGAACATACAATTTTGCACAAGACTTCCTTATGATGTAGGGAAGCACTAAGAAGGGGTTTTGGGCATTCAACTTTTAAGGAGGTAAAAAGGGAGAAAACCGTTTGCACTTAAAACGGCAGACGACGTTGCGGACGAACTACTAGTACTAATGTGATAAATCTGAAGAGTTTGTTTGTTTGAACGCGATTATCTCTGGAACTACCAGTCGGATTTGGAAAATTCTTTTTGTATATGATAGCCACATTCATGAGGAAGACTATAGGCTATACAGGAACGGGAAAAAATAAGATATTCACGTACGAAGTCGAGGGCAAAAGCTAGTTAAACATTAAATTCAGTGTTTTTATTTCCCAGGCTACGTACGTATACATGCTCTATTTTAGTATTTGGAAAGCTGGAAACCAACTTCCGCAGTTGTTTGCCCAATAAAAACAATTCCTTAAACTTTGTCCTAGATAAGACCCAAATACCTGACCTAGAGATAGACCAAAAATAATCAATACTGCTTTAAATTCAGAGTTGCCAACCAAACAATAAATATATACGGGTCGGGAATCGAATCCGCTACCGCCAGCATTTAAACTGTTTGCTTTGTGGTTATGTTGGTACAAGATTTGAATACAAACGGTGGAACGTTCGTAGATTCTTTGGAGATCTATTGAATTCCGTTTCTGAGGCTACCTCTTTTGGGTGAGGTTTGATTTTTCAATGTATTTAAACAAAATTAATCTTTTAAATGAGAAGTTTTATTTTGTGAGTTTTAATAAAACCTAAGAATTTTTCATTAAAGCTGGAATACTTTTTTTGAGCAATTTCAAGTAGACTATTGAATTGATTTTTTTTCCTAAAATATAAATATAAATGAATCACAATCAAATCATCAGGTGACGCAACACACATAAAATAAAGTAAACTTAAAAAAAAAAAAAAAAAAAAAACACTACAAACTTTAAAACGATGCCCTGTGAGTTCTTCCTCTCCCCGTTTTACTCCGCTTGTTTTTACTAGTTTGTATATAGTATCTTAAGTTTTTATGTATTTTCAAATATTGCCGGAAAGTAACACAATAAGTATTAAGGATATTAAAGTATAAAATAACTTTAATTTCGGAAGTCGGTGTTTTTGGTTGTTTCTTCATATTTAACACCGACTTCCAAAATTAAAGTTATTTTATACTCTGTTGTGTTTTTTTTTTTATTTGGAAGACGGTAGTATTTTTTTGGAAAAAAGTTTTTTATTTTACCCTTTTTAGTGGTAAACACCCAAACCTAACAACACCACTGAAAAGTCAGGAAAGCAAAACATGCGATTTCGTTTACTTGGATGACATATTTTCTATTTCCTCCAGCTATTTTGATTTAAACAAACTACTCGGAACAAAGTCAAAGTCAAAGTCAAAACGTTTATTTCAATTAGGCCATTAAACGGCACTTTTGAACGTCATCGTTTACAGTTCAGTAAAAATAATAGAATCACATTAATAAAGTGACTCTACTGTCCATTCGGAAAGGTAGATTCTTATGGAGAAGAACGGACAAGAAACTCCATAGTTACTCTTTTCAAATAATGATTTACAAAATTTGGTATACAAAAATTAATTTAATATTATGTGAGGACGATGCACCCAGAGTATGCTACTTATAAGAACAAAGTATCACCAGTAGAGGTAAACTTATTCATTTTCTAAAGAAATTTAGGTAAATGGTACTCACATATTTACAAACATTGGAACCATTAATTAAACAGTGTGTGAGTCAACAGAAAAATAGAAACACAAAAAAAGGAACAGTATATCTATAAAGTTAATACATAGATCAACCAGTTGGATTTTGTCTACACCCTTGATTGTCCTATGGAGCAGGACCAGCATGTTTCCAAGCATTCTTATCCTGAATGTAATCTTCTAATTTGTAATATGCTTGTTTACAAAGTGTACTTTTAACATAAGTTTTAAATTTTCCTTCATTTAGTTTTAATATGTCAGAAGGTATCTTATTGTAACATTTAACACAATACCCCATGAAAGAACTGTGGACTTTAGCTAATCTAAAAAATGGTTGATCTAATTTGTCTTTATTTCTAGTATTAAAATTATGTCTATCACTAATTTTACTAAAAAGATG
>NDFZ01005415.1:198073-240927 GCA_002192655.3 Mamestra configurata
TTACATTAATAAAGTGACTCTACTGTCCATTCGGAAAGGTAGATTCTTATGGAGAAGAACGGACAAGAAACTCCATAGTTACTCTTTTCAAATAATGATTTACAAAATTTGGTATACAAAAATTAATTTAATATTATGTGAGGACGATGCACCCAGAGTATGCTACTTATAAGAACAAAGTATCACCAGTAGAGGTAAACTTATTCATTTTCTAAAGAAATTTAGGTAAATGGTACTCACATATTTACAAACATTGGAACCATTAATTAAACAGTGTGTGAGTCAACAGAAAAATAGAAACACAAAAAAAGGAACAGTATATCTATAAAGTTAATACATAGATCAACCAGTTGGAATTTGTCTACACCCTTGATTGTCCTATGGAGCAGGACCAGCATGTTTCCAAGCATTCTTATCCTGAATGTATGTATATCCTTTCACATGAAAGAAGAATTTTTCAAATCCGTTCATAAATGACGGAGTTGAGGTAACAAACATAAAAAGCAACTGAATTAAGAATCTCCTCCTTTATACATTGTGTGCCTCACGGTTCTGCCCTAAAGGTTAATTTCAACAATTTTGCTAGACAGATGGTGTCTGAAGCTGTTCTTCCAATGAACCTTGAGTGACAAAAGACGCAGCAAACGGATTCAAACATAAAATAAAACTCATTTAACAAAACAGAATCCCATCGAATTCTGGACGTCTATGTCACTCTAAATGCCTTAGCTACACACTCAATATTATTTGCAGCAATTCTTGTTTGTGCAAGCAAACATTTGCGTTAAGACGTACGAAACGGTAAACCGTAGAAATGGCTAGTAGGTACACCATGCAGTTTTTGCGCCAATTGTTTGCACAAACTGTTTGTTCAAGAAAGATTGAACATGTAGCCGAACCTTAAAACCGACCCAAAAGGTAAAATCTACATATAGCCCGAAGCAGATAAACAAAAATACCAATACTACTATTTCCTATTTACCTCCCCATATATGAAAACCTCAACAAATCTACACAGACCTGACCGGTCAAAACCACCTGAATCGGACCGGACCGGACCGGATACGTTTTGATTTAATGCCGCGATTGACCACAAATCTCGGCAGCGGCCTCAATTTTGGCCTAATTTAGCCGATAACTGAGGCAGATTAATTTATGAGTACGTAGAACGAAATTATAGATTTCGGGACTGGATTTCGTATTTGGATCGTGGTTCTGATAACCGAGTTTTGATGGTTTAAAATTAGATTTAGTGGTTTCTGATGGAGTTGAAGGCTTAAATGAACTCACTACTAAACTACAGAGTTACTTGTCAAAAGAAAATTATCATTGATATGCGGAAAAGAAAATCGACTTAACATAATTTATTTTGGAGTCTCGATTCAAGATTATAAAAGTTACATATTTGTTTATTACGATCTAATGAGGTGGGTATTCTACTGCACAAAATCTAATTAGTCCGTCAGGTAGATTTCCAAAAAATCTTGGACACATATTTTTCTTTTTTCAAGTAAACGAAAAATGACGAAGATACAGTGCGTTAAAAACTCGCGTGACGTCACTACGATAGTACAATTTTTACTAGCGACGTGACGTCTTCAGTCTCCTTTTTTTAACTGTGATGCGCTTTATTTTTATAATAGGGAATGTGCATGAAAAAAATATGTATTATTTATACACTTTATCTGAAAATATACAAAAATATAATACTAACAGTGAAATTAGAATCAAAATTGATCGAAAAACAAACGAGATATAACTATTTTAAACAAATATATCTGTCTCTCTCGCGGAGACGCCGTTT
This sequence comes from Mamestra configurata, assembly GCA_002192655.3. NCBI lineage: Eukaryota > Metazoa > Arthropoda > Insecta > Lepidoptera > Noctuidae > Mamestra > Mamestra configurata. The sequence goes on from NDFZ01005415.1 coordinate 199,878, forward strand.
TCTATGGCAGCTGTATAGGCGACATAGTATTTGACGTCAGAGTTCGTATCGGACTTCTCTTTCTAATTGTCATCTTTGAAGCTTTATAACTTCATCGCTGATGAAGGTATTTAAAAAAATATTTCATAATTGTGTACTAGAGCCAATAAGTATTTCATTTTGCAAATAAAAAAAATGCATGCATATTCCCTATTTTGCAGCGATATGAAAATGCAAATACGTGCCCTTTTTGAAAATCTAACGGACGGACTTAATGTAACTATATTTTTTTTACCTAGTAGATAGAACCCTATTACTAGATAATGCCGGTGCCATGCCATATAAGTGGCAAAACACGTGACTGCATTACTCACCTCGATTTTTTTGCAATAAGTGTTTGTAGGTTAAATTTATTCTCTTTGTTTCTCTCTATGAATCCATCAGCGATAATTCTTGCTCATCTGGAGATAACTCGTTACATGAAGATTCTTATCAAAAGAGACGTTGACCTTTGAGTTTGGAAATAGCATTATCATCATCATATCAGCCGCAAGACACCCACTGCTGGGCATAGGCCTCCCCAAAGGGGGGATTGCCATAATCGCCATGCTTGGCAGGTGGCTTAGCGATCGCAGTGAAGCTGTCGCAATGCACAGAGGATGCTGCTGCCAATTCTCTGGTGAGTCCCTTAGTCGCCTCTTACGACACCCACGGGAAGTGATGGGATGGTGCTACTCGTTTACGTTTGACATACGGTACACATACACGCAGTCTATGGCACAATCGCCCTTCTTAAAAAAATATCACGGAAAACAAACGTCCAGTGTTTTTCTCTAAGTTGCACCAAATGAAAGTCGCTTATCTAGAAACATATTATTATAGAACGTTTGTGACATATAGACTGAAGACTCCCAACTACTATCTATAGAGAAACACAGGTTTTTGTTTTTAGATGAGTTTGCTCTTGACTCTAGTCTAGGTCATAGATGACAGAGACAACGTCGACGATGGAGCGAGCTTACCCAGAAGAAGCCTGTTCACTCTAATTTTGAAGAGATTAGGGTTGTATGCGTTGGTCACGCCACTATTGCGGCGGTAAGGCCCCTCTTTGAGGAGTGGCTGGAGAGGCGCCACGGCGACCTCACCTTCCGCCTGACGCAGCTACTCACCGGACACGGCTGTTTTGGGAGGTACCTGTTTTGGATTAAGCGGGAAGACACGGTGGAGCATACGGTGGAGGTCTGCCCTGTTTGGGCGGTGCACCGCCGTGTCCTCATCGAGGCGATCGGCGGCGGCGACCTCTCGCGTCCGGCCCTGGTTGAATCCATGGTCCGGAGCGAGGAGGCTTGGAAAGCGACCGCTTTCTCTGCGAAGCAGTATTGCTAGCGAAGGAGGAGGCGGGCCGCGCGAGGGAAAGGCAAAGCCTTCGCCCCAACCGTCGCTACAGGAGAAGACTACTTGTGATCCCCGGCCACCGTAGGCGCGGGCCTGCGGACGGCGAGCGTTGGGTGGCTCGCTGTCCGATCACCACCAGGCCCGGGTCGATGGCGCGTTGTATTTCACGCGCGCCTCAAGGAGATGTCAGCAGAGAAGACGGGGCCCGCTAGGGCCAGAGCCTGCCACGGTTGCGGAATTTGTTCGAAAGAGTCACCGCGGCCCTGGAACGCAAAGGGCTTTAGAAGGAACACGGATGGGTTTTAGTCAGTAAGAGTCTGACACGCCCTTCCGCTCCACCCAGAGCGGAAGAAGTCATTTGATGATTTCCCAAAAAAAAAAGGCAGAGAGTTCCACTCCTTTGCTGTGCGCATTATAAAAGACGTTTGGAAACATTTAGTGCGATGTGGTGGAATAGCAACAAGGTAGGGATGGTAACAAAAATACCCACTTCAATACTACGCGATGATGACACAAGAAACTTCCAATCCACTTACCATTCATCTCCTTCATATCATCAGACCGGTTCTTCCGGAAGTACCACGTGACCTTCGGTTGAGGCTTTCCCTCCTTGACGGTGCAGCTGATGTTGACCTTGGCTCGCTCCAGCAGGGGCCCGAAGACTGCACCGTCAGCGAGTGCCTTCCCGTCTCCCGTCACCACTTCCACTGACTTCGGCTTTACTGTGGACAAAGAAGAGGATAATGTTAATTTGTTTATTTTTAAACAAGTAAAAATGTTTGCAATCTTTTTGCAGTTGGCAGTCGACCTTATGGTTGTGTGAGACGAAACATGGCAGGTGAAACTTGAAAGATAGACATAGGCATGTACACACAATAAAATACAATAGGTACATACAAAACAGTCTTTTCAACTTCTGAACTGAAAATATATTTGGCATCGCTTCACTTACATTACCATAAATATTGGACACATATTTTTTTGTTTTGCTTTTTTGTAGGAGCTCGTGGCTAAATAATAATAGCCGCACGGGTCGATCTTTGAGGTTAAGCAACGCTTGCCAAGGTTGGTCTATGCATGGGTGACCATCTTAACATACCGAGTTCCTGTGTGCCTCAGAAAGTACGAGAAGCCGTTGATCCTGGCTGTCTATAAAATGTAACTGGAAGCCGACCCCAATATAGTTGGGAAATGTTAGGCAGATGATGAGATATTTTTTTTGTAACATAAACAATTAATAGAGTTGATACAGCTTGTTGAAATTTCGCGTGACGTCACTCCTTGGTACACTGTTTGCCATCAAGTGACGTCACCAGCCCCCATTCCTGATTGATGCACTTTACTCAAATACTCAAACTTTATTGGCATTCCACAATGTGTACTTAGCTAAAGTTATATCTAAAATAAATTCAATGATACCATATTAGGAACTCTCACCTCTTTATCTTTGTCAATTTGAAAAGGCATAAAATACGTGTCCAATTTTTTTTAAAACCCTATGTTTCATTATTTTCCATCCAGGAAACGATCATTATTATTACGCAATTAGGTTTTCAGACACTATTTTTTACGTAAAAAGACGATACTTGTATAAAATCTATCCGTTTTTGGATTGTGTTCGCAGAAGTCTAACTGTCATAGGCTCAGCTTTGACAGATTGACAGCAAACCTTGTGATCACTTCACCTAAGCCTGCATTTCGACATGATTACAGAATCGACCGGTATGCTACTACAATAAATAAAACAGAATCACAGCTTTTATTTCTATTTCATGTAAGGTCTGCACAAAAATAGACCTATAAACGAAATAGAGAAACGGGAAAGCCGTTAATTTGAGCCCAAGGGTCCAAACTAATGGGCTTTTGAAACATATGTAGCCAATTCATCACTTACCACGGAAAATAATCGGGGTAACCGCCACATTGAATAATAAAGCGAGGGTAGGATGTGTGGCGCCATCTAGTTGGCATAGGATGAACTAATTTGGTGAAAACAGCTGTGCCTTTTACGTGTTGGGTTTTAAATTTATTTATTACATAAGCCCCACCAAAGGTACATATACAATTATAAAAAAAAACTGAGAAATCTTCATTTCTGTGTAAATACGTCACTTATAGGTATGCACAACATTCTCAATGAAAATTAACAATTATAATAAATTTTAAAAGCAGTAATAATTAAAACATCTCATTTTCAAATAATTAATTACAATATACATGATTATTACAATATAATAAGTTTATTCGGGAAAACAAGTTACAATACATAATACGACGCCTGAAGTCTTGGAAAAAAATGACGGAAGTGTAGCTATAACTTTACAAGCGAGCCTTTTCCCTTAAAGTTCTAAGTTTGAGCTACACGATAACTGACAAATACTTACACTGTCTGGACAGGTTCACTCAAATCTGTGTGGCACTTTCCTCAAAAGACGACCTCAGACATTAACCTACATGGTTCTCATATGATTTTACCAGTACGATTGTGTAGACTTTAAAAGAGCCTTTAACCTCTGAGTTTATTTCGGTGTCTCTTCTCAGGGTAGTCAGCTAGGAAACATCGGCCTCATCTAACTTAAAATGACCAAAAAAGATTGACGATATGTTTAACCTACTTGAAAAATAAATATCATTTATCATTTAAAACAGGCGCAACGCGACAATGTGACAACGCTCTCTAAGTTTAGGCCTCTCCCAAAGGGGAGGGGGGGATTGCTGTAATCGCCACGCTTGGCAAGCGGGTTGGCGATCGCAGTGTACCTGTTGCAATGTACAGAGAATGCTGCTGCCCATTCTCTGATGAGTCCCTTAGTTGCCTCTTACGACACCCACGGGATGTGATGGGATGGTGCTATTCTTTAAGTCCGACACCATACATAACAGGCAGAGTTACATACGCATAATTTACGACATTAGTATGGGCGACAACGCTTTGTCGCAATGTCACAATGCTCCTGTCTGTCCCCTTATCAATAAACAAATGTGTCTACCTACCACAATATGTAACAAGTTTAATAGAGAAAGTTCGTTAAAGAAACGTCAATTATTCCCATTTCTCATTAACTCTATTATCACACTGTCGCATGTCGTCCAACAATGTGAATGTGAAATGAAAAAGTCACTTAATATTCTTTTCATTCAAATTCGTGAAACTGTGTTCAAAAGAAAATACAGTCGTGACGCAACGTTTTATGAGACAACCTTTGTGATTATAAAAAATCACAAATCTTTTAAATGTTTCATTCAAACGAAAAATTGAATCCTAACATGAAAGGTCACTTAAAATCTAAAATTACAAACAGTTGGATATCTTCTCAATTCCTCATTGCTATCCATAATGTACATGTATAGGCACTTAATACTAGTAGACAAAATTTTTAATAATCAGGCAGGAGTTATTTATATTCGTGTATAAATTCAAAGATTGACGAAATGGAGAAAAAAAAAGTAAAAAAGGAATAAATTCCTGGAGCATGTCTTAAGACGACCCGCTGACCTTTTTGCCGATCTTTAATTACTGATTCCTGTAATAAGTTGTCATACCTCCATCGTCGACACACACACACACACATCTTCGCTTTTCATGAAGTGAGATTGTGGTCAAACACGAGATTATTGAATAATAAATAAAATAATAAAAATAATATTCCAAGTAATAACAGAACCTACTAAGTATTATTACTATTGACGAAACACTTTAGTGCTCACCTGTACCTTCACATACGTATGTCGTAATAACGTTAGCTGATTGTGTCTGTCGGTGCACTGTTGCGCGCGACTGTACCGGTGTAAGTCCGTATAAAGCTGTCTGTTCATTTGTCGACTTTTGTCTCGAAAACAGGTCAACGTGTTTATTAAAATGCTACTTTTTCAGGTAACAATGTAGGTATTTCGAGTTGAAGTGGAATTAAGGTTTAATACAAAAATACAGAAGTTTTATTTGGATCGGTTGGATTGGAGCACGTGGCTATTAATAAGAGCTGCACAGTTGGATCTTTTACGTTAAGCTACGCTTGCCGAGGTCAGTCCGTCGATGGGTGACCATCTTTATGATCCAATATTTCTTCGTGCCTCTGAAGGTACGTTAATCAATTGGCTACGCAAACTCTGACACCAGTCTTGCCAAGTAGTACCGTGTTACCCAGTAACTGGTTTGTGGTGGTCAGATAGGCAGTCGCCCCATTTAAAATACTGGTACTAAGCTGCGTCCAATGAGACTGGAAGTCGAACCCGACACATTTTGGAAAAGTCCACGCAGATTGATTGATTCGGATTGGTTAGATTTAAACACTAAAGTTTTCTTAATGAAGTTGCACATTTTAATATTTCAGTCAATATTTAACAAACACCTGTTTAAAGATACATTTCGCTGTTCCATTAATAAAGACATACCAATCAATTAGTATTATAGGCAATTGACAATGCAATTAAATACCTAAACATAACATTCCCATTTTCGACTACTGCAGTTGACTCTAACCACAAAGCTGTAATATTTGGAACAGATTCAATTTTCAATTAATTAGAAATTCTTGAATACAGGGTTAATCAATAGTGATTTTGGTAAACAGTTCCCATACACGAAAAATCATTAGACCCTGATTAGGTCTTCTTAATAACAACGGATTTTAGTAAAGTATGCACGAGATATCATAGTGCTCACTTGTCCACTTTCTGTCCCTTTACACTCATGAACATAAGCAAACACACTAAGTTAAAGTTAAGTTCCTTAAAGGGTTTCCAGAAAATAATTAGATATTATAATTATGTTACATTTTCCTACTCTTAAAATCACGAAAATAGCCTTTGGTTATAATGTAAAAATATATTAAAAAATAATTTCGTAATGCAATGGATTCTAGTGCTCTTTTACTAATACTGGGCAACACCTAATGGCTCTTAAACAAAAGCGTGACGTTGGATTGTCAACGCACAGTTCAGCGTCGAGAGTTTAAATTTCATCATCAGGTGCTCTTAGTGTTAGTAAGAACGAACATAATTTGTCTCACACACAATGTAAATTCTTGAGCTTATGAAATATGTGGTATTTCATAAGCTCAAGAATTTACATTCTAATGTCCTTTTGAGAAATAATAGATATTGCTAATGTGCACCTAAAATGTGACGCCATCTTGTTTCTAAGACATTGCTGTCACAATGAAACAAGATGGCGTCACATACCTCCTCACAAATTGTCGAGATTCGAGGTATGTACAACACTTTGAGTCGCATAGTGAATGCACAGCTTTAGTTTAAATAAAATATTACAGACTTTTGTTGCAAGGAATAATTAATTGATATTACTGTTTTGTCAGTCTTTCATGTTCGTGATTTCATAACCTTTATTAACGAAAAAATATTTAATAAAATTTCGTCTGTTGTTCCATCTGTAACAATTAATGCAATTATGAAGCAGTAAAATCGCTGTAGTTGCAAGAATTTTACAGCTTTCCAAGGTAAAAAGAAAAAAAAACTTTTTGTATACATAGAAAGGACCCACTGTTGAATGGCTCGCAAGTTTTCCACAATTCAATCTCAAAAACCACTTTTAAACTAACGAAACAACTCATTACATCACACAAAAAACTAAAATAAAACTCCGAAATGCACTCACAATCGCTTTCATTACTTGAATCATTAAATGAAAAGATAATCCTCTTTGGAACACTTTTTCAACAATCCTCGAACAATTGTTAGAACACAGTAAAATATCTCAGATACCAGAATTGTATCATTTCTAATTAATTTAAAACAGAACGACTTTTAATTAACTTTGTGCAACTGATGCTTATCGGTCTCCTGCTAGTGGTGGGAAATGTCGATACACAGTTATCGATAAACTTCGCAAATGTCCGCCCCAAGTTGCGGTTATCGATAATTTGGTTGCACCTCGTTATATCTTTTGGTGGCACGTGAAGTTCGTTAGTTAAAATGAAATGTTGGAACTGATAAAGTTGTTTGTAGTGTTGCGATTTGAGAATCGGAAATGTCGATACTGATGTTGTGTCTTGTTATGGCCGGTCTTTGAAGATAAAGTTTGTAGTACTTGGCAAACGTTCTTTTAAATGTATAATTTGAATAAAGTTTTTTTTAGATTACATTAGTAAATTCTGTATTTTACCTTTATGAGATGTGTGATGTATACATATTTGACCAAGGACCGTAATGAGTTTCTTTGGAAAAAAATAACAGGAATCCTACTAATATTATAAACGCAAAAGTTTGTTTGGATGGATGAATGGATCTTTATTACACTTTCACGTAAAACCTACTAAATGGATTTGGATGAAATTTGGCACACATATAGTTTATGACCTGGATTAACACATAGGATACTTTTTATCCCGATATTCCCACAGGATCGAGAGTTACGCGGGTGAAACCGCGGGCGACAGCTAGTAGAAAATAAAATTAATTATGATATAAGTAAGATTAATATGTTGCCATCGCGGGTTGAACCTGGATAAGGTTGGCACAGAAACGTAAGGATTGCCACAAGAGAAGAGAGGTCTATGCTGAGCAGTGGGCGAAGTCGGGCTGTGGATGATGATGAAGATTAATTTGATTTATTTTTATTATGTCGATGTTTCCAAAGCGTTAGGTTGTACAGCACACAGTAGCAACACAGCACAGATACATTTCTTGGTATCGATAGACCACTTTTAGATATTTATCGATAGATTTTGAGTGGAATATACGCTACACTATCAATTACTATCAGACTTCAAAGTGTTGTAACACAAATTGATAAACTGTTTGAAAAGCGTTCGTTTCCTCACTTATTTTTATTTGCTGTGGTAAACGCTTTTCTACAAATATTATCAATTTAATTTTATTAGAAGCTTTCTCATTCTACTATTTCCTAATCTATTGAAAGATATTTGTTGAAGTGTGTGGATTTTATTTTGATTGAATTGTCTGTTTGGCTATTGAGTTTTCTAAAAATAGAAATGTCAAGTCGGAGAAGAGTACTTTATATTCCATTTATGATATTTGACAACGATTCCCAAGGAAGTTTTCGCCCAAGGTGTGTATGTTAGACCACAGATAATATTATACTAGCATGTTAGGCTATCAGATGAATTTGAAGAATTTCACATTTACTTTTTTACTGACGTAAATCAGTCAAAGAATACGTGAGTTATACGTAGGTATGTATGTATCTAAATATGAAGTATGTTTTTCAAGGTGATAAAATTATTTCTGCAAAAAGCACTGTTTTGGCTATGGATCACAAAAGCACTGAATATCTTAATCAATCATTAAGTATTTATTATTATTATTATAATATACTTTATTGTACACCTCATTACAAACATAGTAAAAACGTTTAAAAAAACAAGTGTACAATGGGCGGTCTTATCGCACAGGGCAATCTCTTACAGACAACCTTTGGATGGACTGAACGAAAGAAGTTAGATTTAGGGCGGTCAGTGTATAAACATCATAAACAATAGAAATTAGACATAATAATATAAAATACACACAATACTAAATAATATACTAATAAATATCAAATATATAAATGGGAATGGAGAAGAAAAATTATAGTGAGAGGTAATGCTCCTTCACCAATTTTTTAAACGTTGGTAGCGTTTGTGCACGCCTCACATCTATGGGTAATGCATTCCACAAACGAGCAGCTTGAATAGTGAAAGATTTGTTAAAGAAGGATGTGGAATGCATACGAATACTTAATTGAAGATTTTCCGATGATCTCAAGGACCTAGAGTGTGTGTCACAGAGAAACTGAAACCGGTCTTTAAGATAAAAAGGAGTAGAAGGATTAAAAAGTACATTATAAAGAGGAGAAAGTATGTGGGCATTCCGGCGAAGGTGAATAGGAAGCCATTTGAGCTTAGTACGAAATTCGGAAACGTGGTCATACTTGCGTAAGCCAAATATGAACCTGATACACACATTTTGGAGTCGCTCAAGCTTGTCGAATTGGTCTTGGGTGAGATCAAGATAGCTGGCGTCCAAGAGTGGAAGAAGAAGAGATTGTGCTATGGCAATTTTAGTGGTGATGGGAAGAAAATTCCGAAGGCGTCTCAAGGAGCCCGCCGAAGCGAACAGTTTACGACTGACCTCCTGCAGTTGTTTAGTCCAGGAAAGAGTTCTGTCGATATAAATCCCCAAGTTCTTCACAGTGTGAGTTATAGGAATTAAAGTGTTATTGAAAGAAACCTGGGGAAGTGTCGACCAATCAATCTTGAACTACCAACAACAATCACTTGCGTCTTTACTGGATTGAACATCAGCCCAAACTCAGTGCTCCATTCACCTATTCGTGCCAGGTCTGCATTAATAGCCTCAATCGCATCAGATAGCTCTCCGAGAGGGGCTTGGGTCATCATCCAATCATCTTCCTGACAAAAGCTATGGCATTAAATAATATAAAGTTATTTCTTTTAAATTAACGCCATAATCTAAATTTTATTACGCAATTTCCCAACCATAAATCTTACCTTATTAAAAAAACATAAATTTTCCTTATCCCAAACCAATTTCTATCTAATAAGCCATGAAAAAGTCATAAGAACCTACTTAAATAAAAGAAAATTGCATTAGAAATAAAAATAATATCTTATTGCCTTGCCCTTGTCACCTTGTTAATAAAATAAACACGTCACTGTTGACAGGTATTGCGGCGCCATGACAGTTTGGAAATTAGCGCGGGAATTTTGACAGATACGCAATATTAGATGGATATTTTTTGTGACTATCTTTTTCTGTTTTGCCGTTGAGATTATTTGATACGAATGTTTTAGTGGTAGATCTTTCAGTGTCTTGAATGTGCTTCTATGTGAGAACTGTTATTTTTTCCCTTCGGTATTAATAAATGATAAAAAATGGTATTTATTTTGGAAATAGGTTAAAAAGACGTCAATCTTTTTTGGTTAGCTTAAATTTCATGAGGCTGGTAATTTCTACCTGACTGATCTGAGAAAAAACACCGAAACAAAATCAATGTCTCGATAATTATGTCTAATTAGCTACGAGAGTGAAGCCGCAAGAATAATAAATACATCACGTTTATTCTCATAATTAGTAAGTATTTAAATGTATATCTACACTTTATATTATAAGGAGAAAATAATTGGATTTGTGTATATGTTTTTATAATGAAATAGACTCTTAACCGATTTTAAAAATCCTTACACCAGTAGAAAGTTTCTTATTATTGTTACTGAATAATATAGGCTATATTTTATCTTCTGAAAACGGACGAAGTGCTAATGTACAAATAAATGTTATATCATATACAGCTACCTAGGAAAGAAGATACCCAATTAATGTAGGCGTCCGCACTAAGTCAGATATACTATTAATAATATTAATTTCTTAGCACACTATGACGATAAACCTGTCATGCCTTCGTCACGAGTTGTTTGTATAAGCCACAATATTGCTGTTAGAACCGGAGCCAATAATGGCGTGTTTAGATGTTCATTATTAGTACAGTTAAAACTATGATGGATGCCTTTTCTTTTTAGTTGGTATTTTTAAGTTCTTTCGTATTTTAGGGTTAAATTATATAGTTAAATTGATTTCATTTTAAAACTTATAGCAGTAGGAAATTTTGAAACAAGGTTTTCTTTTACGATGTAGGTGAAAAGGCAAAAAATTGTTTGCACTTTATCTGAGCCGACGAAGTACCTAGTTTGTGAATTTAATCGTTATTTAACATTAATTATCCTATTCTTAAGTAATAAAACACGAAGAAAGAACGTTTTAAGCAGATCAATGCCCGGTATCTGGTACTTTATTGGTCGGTTATCTGTCCGTTGACAACTAACCAAACAATGGCGTAATGTTTGTCATTACGCCATTGTTTGGTTAGTTAATGTACAAAATTAAGTTAGCGTTAATGGACAAATAAACGACCGATAAAAACTTCAGAAACCAGGCATAAGTCGCTTTTGTAAAACATTAGTGAGTACATAATTTTCATTAGATACTACTGGTTAAGAGTCTGAGATTTTTTATTACTTTCGTTAAATACATATCTGTATCTTCATATAACGGAGACACCAGGTCACCAGACGACCCGGTGATATCCAGGTAATACTGTCATGTATTTAAAAAGGTAGCCTAATATAACTAAATAAACCAGAACATAATCCCAAACTATAGCCGCGTAAATAAATCATCACACAATGAAAACATCTCGACGCCATGACAGTGAAATTGGCGGGAAAACTGACAGCGTTGACATCTGTCAGTTAGTGAGCGTTTATGAGGGGAGCTATTACTCGCCTGGTATGTTTAATTGTTATTTTGTCCAATTGTTCGTGACGCGTTTCATTAGCGTTTGCAAAGCTAGTTTTGATTTTAGTGATTTAGAGTGCTGCAAATTGAATTGTGCGGACGTTTTGACGGTTTTTAGGTTATGTGTGTATTTGTTAATAGTTTAAAATTGAAACAGGGTGAACACTGAACAGGCTTTCTTGTGCTTGCTTGTCCTGTTGTTGACCTCAACCATAGTTTTTAATTAGGCAAGGGTAAGGTACACTGGCTCATAACGAAATCCAATATTCGTCTTGAATTGTAAGGTTTTAATAATATTTTACGGGAAGGCTTTATCTAGTGTTCAGCAAAATGATGAATGATTTCATCATAAAATTTCTGTTCCCCTTTTCACGAGTAGATACAGGAATTTATTAAAAATGCAGATTGTTGTTGAAAATTTATTTGCATCAATTTATTTCAAAAAACTGCTGTAATATTCATTGGAATTGGCAATTCGCAAACTGCGCTGCCGACTGTACACCGGCGCTCTCATTTATATTCTCAAGTTGTACAGTAAATCACTCAAGTTTCGATATTCGTACAAGTTTTGGAAATATTTCGAGTTTACGATAAAATTTCAACTTTTGTCAAGTTCCAAAGTGAGTTATAGTGGTCGGATGCACGTCGAAAACAGAAGCAATGTGTTACAATTCGGTTTCAGTTTTATTTTATTGCCGATAGAGTTTATTTTTGTCTGGCAACAGACTCACATTTCAGTATTGCCTGAAGTAAAATAAAATGTTTGTGAAATCGATTCGAAAATGCACGTTACAGTTTTTTTAGATTACGTATCTGTTTTGGACTGAAATTCTCTTGTTGGGGATAATACTGAATACGAATAACTGTTCAAAATGCTCATGCCCGAGGATTGGTGATCGAAATACTGATAAATAGAATTACTTAGTCGCTTTTTATTATTATTATTTTATAATTATATTTATATTTTTATAATTGGATTTTTATAATTGGATTGGCTTATATGCTTCTCGTTCGCTTTTAACTATCAGAGTGTATTATAAAAGGCAACTTAACTTAATATGCCTTTTGATTCGAGGACATAATGATTATTTTAAAAACTTTTAGGTTCTTAAATTGTTATAAGAAATTCTGTATGTCTGTTACCTTTCACGTCTTAACTACTGACCAAATTTGAATGCAACTTGGTACAAGGGTAGTCTATGCCCTAAAAGTATCCTAAAATAGGATAATTTTCATCACGGAGGCATGTTTCTTTGGGTTGATTTCTGACGCAAGCGAAGCCAACATTCTGAATTATAAAAAAAATGAGAATGGTGGAACATTATTTATTAATATCAAATCAAGCAATAGCAATGTTGACACACACAAAACCATCTAACGCAAGAATAATCACCAATCCCACACTCAATCCACCCAACCTTCCAACAACCACAACAGTGCCAAATCACCGCAACTTGTTGAAAACCGTCGTCCATATATTAAATCCACCATCTTCCGTACTTAGGGGTCCTCATAAATTCGGCACGCCATGTGCCTGTAACGTCTCGCCTAATTACGGATAACGCGACGGTACAAACTTTTGTTCAACTATACGTATGTCCAACGGATGATATTCCCCGGAGGGATTTTGGCGAATTTTTTGGCGAAAATTTTAATTAGCTTGAAGGAAGTTTGGTAGGTAATAAACAAAAGGACTTTAATGAAAAAGAAAAAATGTCCTTAACGTTGGAAAATACTGCTACCTGATGTTTCATTGGCGCAATACACTCCACTTCTTCTAGAACCTACGTCATTGGTGTACTTAATTTTGTTTAAATACTTTAGTTGCTTTTGTATTAAATGGAAATGTTTTCGCTACTAACCATATTATCTAGCAATAAAATAATACGCGATATAGTGCTTTTTCAATTTTCCTGGCAGACTGTCTATGTTGAACAAAACCATAAAAATGGTACTAGATCGGGGATCTGTGTGACCTAATATGGACCTAATATTTTTATATCTGAAATGCTTATAGGTACAACAACCTATTAGTATATAAGTGTGTGCTGTATATTAGGGTACTGTTGGGTGCATTGTGCTCACATAATACAATCAATTTATCAATGTATGTATACAAAATATTGTAAAACTTATATTTGAAAAGAGTAACTATGGAGTTTCTTGTCCGTTCTTCTCCATAAGAATCTACTTTTTGCGAATGGACAACTAGAGTCACTAATATTATAATTTAAAACTGTAAATTTGACGTTCAAAAGTGCCTTTTAATGGTCTAGTTGAAATAAATGAATTGACTTTGACTTTGACAATTTAAATTACTAGGTAGAAAAGATCTTAAGAACTTTTGTGACAGACTGTTTGTGCTCTAATACAGGGTGTCATCTAATCCGTCTAACAAAGGCGGCCTCCTTAATGTACCCAACGTAAACTAACTCTGGGCGCAATTATTTAAAAAAAAAAATTCATTACGATAATAGGTACAATTGAATATAAATAATGCAATCGAATTATGAAACACCCTGTTTATAACGTTTACGTATCAAAACAATGTCGCCGTACCATTCCGCGCCGATCTTGGAACACAAGGTTCGGACTGCGCTCGCTACAGGATGTTTCAAACTATGTCATGCGTCATGATTTTGAATAATATATTTTTTTTTTAATATCTTATCTCTTTTTTTAGTCATTGGATAAATGAAGTGCGCTACCGTAGTATGACAACTAAACTGGCACCGTGTTGGTATATATAGGTTAAAATTATATCGTCGGAAATTGAGAATCCTTTATCAAAAACATACCAAATTGTTTTATGTATTTTAATGGTATCAAGGCCATATTTCTGTGACCTTAATACACCGAAATTCTATTACTAAGTAATCATTGTACTAACGTTAATTTGATCATGTATAATTATTTAACCATCGTGTTTTTGAATTATTTATGGAGCTGAAAATTACAATTAATATTTGATAACACAAACAAACATTAAATGGCCGGATAGCGATTTGAATTATTAATTTTCTTACACTCGATAACCTAGTTATTGTAACACAGAATAATACTAATTGCAATAGATATACGAAATGTCAAGTTCGTGATATTGAAGATGTTTTTGTGTTTCCATCAAGTACTTTTTTCGCAATTTATCACTTGAATTCGTAACTCTTGTACATTCCTCAAAGAGATAGAATTGTAACTAATATTATAAATGCGGAAGTAAATCGCCATACCTACTGATTTGGACAAATTTTAGTTTACAATTAGTTGGGAATCTGGAATAGGTTACATCATATCCTTCCTCCTTATATAATAGTTCTAAAGGAGGGTAAGTACAGATAAAGACCCCGGACTACTAAGGATTTTGAAATTGATTGGCCCAAAAACTTTTTGGAGATCGAACCCAGGACCCTAAGCTCAGCAGTCACACTTTCCACCACAAGACTCACAAGTATCTCAAGCACCACTTAGCAAAACAACCTCGACAATGGTAATAATGACATCCCTCCCCAATCCTGATTAAACAATCATAATGTCTTATCTATAGATTTTTCATGAAAATAAAGGTTAATGATGGAACCTAATGGTAATGTCCCAGTTTTTTAGCAAGCCGAAGTGTTATTGGCAGCAGATGCCCTTAAAAGCGTCATTGAGGAAGAGATAAGCTTTTATGAGGCCGCCAACAATTTTTTGTAGGAGTTCGAAGTCAATGGAGGCGTTAGTAGTTACTTATGCACCGTGTTTATGGTGCTTGATGTGAATAAAACATATTTTTTGAAGCTTCTTGCGATTGCTATAGGGTATTCGATCGAAAAAATCTAATAAGTCCGTCAGAAAGATTGGACACGTATTTTTTCTTTTGCCACGTAAACAAAAAATGAAGACGATATAGTGCGTTGAAAACTCGTGTGACGTCACTCAGTTACTCCTTATCTTTGATCCGTTTTATCTTCGTTTTTTTTTATTGAATTGATAAAATAAAAAATACGGATCCAATATTTTTCGATAATCTAACTGACGGACTAAATATAATCATATTTTTTCAACCCAGGCAACATCCCTATTTTATCATAAGTAAGGTGATATGATATTGCAATCAGTTGAGTCTGCCTGCTTAACTTTTTCCCAATTTTGTTGCGGTCGGCTTCCACTTTAAATGCATAAAGCTGAGAACCAGTATTTTACTTAGAGTTACTACCTAAATGACCTCTTCAATCCACTAACGGGGTTACTATTACTATTGGTTAGGCTTTTAAAATTTTACTAACTAAACCTAAAAGTTCCACAGCCCTTTTTTTTAGGGATAGGCAATCATCAAATGACGTCTTCCGCTCCACCCAGGAGCGGAAGGGCGTGTCAGAATCTTACTGACTAAAACCCATCCGTGTTCCTTCTAAAGCCCTTTGCGTTCGAGGGCCGCGGTCACTCTTTTGAACAAATTCCACAACCCTAGCAGGCTCTGGCCCTAGCTAGCCCCGTCTTCTATGCTGACATCTCTTTGAGGCTAGTTCCACAACTTGCCATGGTCTTATTGAACGTTCTAATGAGAATTAGGATCATCAACCTATGTTCTTTTGCTGCACTGTTTTCAAATTTACATATTTTAACTCCAACTTATTTCAATGAGCTAATGACACCTTTAAATACTCATAACTCTCAAAATAACCTAAGACAAAACAAAATAACCCTTCAAATTGCATTAAACAAAACTTTCAAACCAATATGGCTACCGAACAGCTCTAAAGAACTGTTTAAATTCTCATAGAAACTTGTAACAGCTTGTAACGAGCATAAAGCGTTCCTCAAGGTAATATACTTGAACCCTTACTGTTACAACTTACACACACTAATATCGGAAAGTTATGTATAGTTTGGTTAACTATGATTGCGAGGGTGGTTGGTAATATTAATTTAGTGTTAGAATATACAGGGGAAAGGTGATTTGTTTGGTAATAATTAAAATTAAGATGTTTGATTATTATGAATTATCCTAATCAGTGAGATTATTGTATATCATATTTATTATTTTAGCATTTATATGTATTTTATTAGTATTATATATTATTTGTGTAATTTTTCCGAATAAAATTCTATTTTAAATTTTCTTTGTTGTAAACCTACCACAGTGTAGTATTTTTAATCCAAAGGTCGACTGGTAAAGAATGCCTTGATGCATTAAGTCCACCCATGAACCACTATTGTACATTAAGTTTAAATAAATAAATAAGATGTTGGTATTGGTGACTTGATTCTATCTTACTAATGTGAAGAAAGTGAGTTTGTTTCGCTTTCACACCTAAATCGCTGAACCAATTAGATGATGATGAATATTGGAGCAGAGATAGACCCTGGAGACAGTAATGGACTACTTTTTTGCCAAAATAAAAGATAAGCTATAGATTGCGGGCAAAAGCAAGTTTAATAATTGCAAGCTATGCAAAAATAAACATATAAATTTAATATAACGATCTGAATGTGCTTCTATAAAACAAAATAAATGTGAAAAAAAACATCGGTCAAAGGAAATAATAAGCTAGCTTTTACCTTTATGAAATAATAAAAGATATTTTATTTCACTACAAATAAAACAGAATTAAATTAAACAATTAATATTTTTCGAGTGCTACAATTTATAATGAAATAGCATAAAACCAACAGAGTGTGCCGGATTTCACGAAGCCAAATACTGAAAATAATTATATAATGGAAAATACATTTCGTTCACCAATTAATTAACATACAGGAGGATTTAAAATTTCATTCGACGTTGCATTGAAAATAGGATTTTCAAAGAAATTATTCACAAAAGTAAAACATGAAACCTGGTTTCAACGACCATTTATTCAGACTTCGAGCTGCCATAGATTTTACAAACGAAGACCCTAATAACACTTTTCTCGGCTTGGGAATAGGGACTATGTACGTAATATTTTATAAGTACTTAAATCTAGTTTGTTATAAACTTAATCAAAAAATCTTTTGGTTCTTTAATTTTTCTGTTTTTTTTGAGCTGTGTTTCTGTTTTTTTAAGACGGGTAAAGTGTTGACGAGAGCTGGGGTAAAGTTTTGATGTTGGTTTATATTTAAATTTAGGTTGGTAGTTTGGTTGATTTTACAGCACTTTTATATTATTTAATTTTTATTATTATTTATGTTATATTTATTGACTTTTATCCGAATGTTCATTTTCATGTATTTTTTTTTAGGTTCTATGATTAGGATTTTTAACTTTAAGAAATACCTAGCTAATAGTAATAACATAGTAATAGTAGTGGCAACACTAATTTTTGCTGTGCCCTTACAGGGCCTACAACGGCTCTTAGCTCTAATCTTTGTAAACACCTTATTTTTACCTTTTGGTGCACAATAAATGAATATGAATACTTTTTTTAAATATCAGCAACGAGATATAAAGCTTCAAAGTTGATAATTAGAATGAAAAGTCTTACATGGCCTTTGATATAAAAAGCTGTGACACTCATACAGCTACCACATAAAATGGCAATTTCGAGAGAGACAAATTGATTTCTTTAAAATAACGTTATGTCTCGTTTGTTTATCGATCAATTTTGATTCGTTTTTCATTGTTCGTATTCTTTTTTATCGACTTCAAAAAAACGAGGAGGTTCTCAATTCGGTAGTTTTTTTATTGTTTGTTATCTCATAACTCCGTCATTTATGACCATGAAATTTCATTAAAATCAGTCGAGTAGTTTGGTTTTTAAATCAAAGTAGCTGGAAAAAATATGTCATCTAAGTAAACGGAATTGCGTATTTTGCTTTGATTTATTATAGTGGTGTTTTTAGGTGGGGGATACAACTAAAAATTAAAAAAAAAATGCCAAAAAAATACAACCGACTTCAAAATAATAAAAAAAAAAAACTATAAAAAGTATAAAATAACTGAAATTTCGTAAATCGGTGTTCAAAGTTTTTTTTGTATATTTTTCATGCACATACGCACAGATCCTAACTAGCCTCAAGGCGCCAAGAAAAAATCTCCACAAAAATAGAATGACTACATTTTCCTATACAAGTTTTAGTTCAACCAATCCTTTTTTTGAAGGAGGTAAATGGCTGCCGGTAATCCTGAGCCTCCCACCTTTTGACAATACGAAACTTTCCCAATATTCCGAGTCGATGCACGTATAGACTTTAGTGGGGGTTCCAAGCATAAGCCGATGGGTTTAGTAGTGAATACAGTTTTGGTACAGAAATAGCCTCTTGGTTGTTTTAGTCCGTTATAGTTTTCTACTTGTGGATGGGATTAAGGAATTAGGTCGATTATGGCGGTCAACTTTAGATAAGCTAAGTAACTGTTTTTAGTACTGACTCACGCTTGACCATAATTTTACTGTAATGGAAAGCAACGATGTGATTGACGATGGAGCCCACTTGCCAAGAAGTAAGCTATCTCAGTCAATAGAAAACATGCATGAACAAAATATTTATAATCTAAACAATTTATTTAGAAATGTACAAAAATAATACTAACAGTGAAAATAGAATCGAAATTGACCGAAAAACAAACGAGATAAAACTATTTTAAACAAATATATCTGTCCCTCCGGAAAACGCTGTTTTGTATGGCAGCTGTATAGGCGACATAGTATTTGACGTCACAGTTGGTATCGGACTTCACTTTCTAATTGTACTTTGATGCTTAATAACTTCATCGCTGATGAATATATTTTAAAAATTCTTTCATAATTGTTTACTAGAGATAATAAGTATTTTATATTGCAAATAAAAAATTGCATGCATATTCTCTATTAGAATGATAATGACGATGATACTGACAATTTCTTTCTTGAACATTATGTAGTAGTAGATATTGATGCGATAATGTCTTGGACTGGCACTTCTGGCTTGTTAATTTGATAGTCAAGCCATTTGTATATCTATAAGACATAATTTCAAAATGTTTTGACAAATCAACAGCATAGTGTGGAGTGGAGCCGAGTCACAATCTATGCTTAAACTCCTATCCTGCCCTCTGTGCCCCAAAACCTGCAGCCAAAGTGGCCTAGGCCCTTTTACAAACGATGCCGTAGAAGTGGCAATGCTTTAGGCTAATCAAATTTAAACAATTGTCGAGCCATTGACATAGAGAAGAAGATAAATAATTAAATAAAATTAAGCATTATGGCAATAGACTAGCCAGTTGCTAAATATCAGATGGTATTTATAACGACTACGTAGCATCTCCTTAGAAAGCATGATGTCTCATTGTTTTGTTTACAGAACTACCTACACATGTTTCCGTTAACTCTCCACCATCTAAAACATCTCCACAAACTTCAGTATATTATTCTTACCCCGCTAAAACGTCTATAACTATATCATCTGAATATTCCTAATTCCTCGATATAATCCGGTAAGTCAAGACTCCCTCTTGACCGTTATTATCCGCAACTTGGCGGGAATTAACGCCTGTTAGCCGGATTGCATAAAGAGCTCTACACAAGATGGCGGGAACAATATTGTTTAGAGTATCACGGCCGTTTTTCGTCGAAAGGGTAGGTAGTAGTAAAGCTCCTTTAAGACGGATTGATGATAAGTCATCGTAGGAAACAAGTCTATTGTCATTTACGGGGCACATAGATCAAGATACTAAATTGCTATTGAGGAAATCGTGGCCTATATTATTGCAACTTTGAAGTTTATGTAGATCAATTTCAATATCTTTAGCATGGTTATCGAAAAAGTGACCTAGATCAAGGAATGACTCAATCGTACATACGTATGTGTGCCTGTACGAGAAAAAATAAAGCTGTTATTTACTATTCATGGGCTATTAATAGATCGTTCTCGCCTGATGGAAAGCGATGATGTGGTCGACGATAGAGCACGCTTGCCTAGAAGTAACCTATTCACACTTGACTTAAGTTGTTCTAAGTTGTAGCTATCAGGAAACACAGAGAATTCCAATCCTTAGCTGCACGCACCAAAACATCAATTGTGAGACTTAAATAACCATAAAAAATGGCATTTCTCAAAAACAAACACCTAATCACCACCCTGAAAAACACCAACATCAAAAAAAAAGACGCCATATTAAAAAACATTCTACCAACATCATAAAAAAATCCCGCATAACATTATTATCCCATATCATGCGAACATTTAATAAGGTGCTAACTTGTCACATCCTTGACGGGGGTCTCTGTAATCTGATAATTAAGTTTTTTAAGCATTTCGCCTGAATTAAAACTGGATTTTCATTAACTCGTGTCATATTCAGGGGTTTTAATTAACTTCGGATATGGAAGCTTTTATGGTATAATTTTGTGAAGACAAACATGGCGGACGCATGTCGAGGGAATCATCTGAGTGGGGAGTGGTGATAAAGGTATGTTTATACGTGTTTTTAAACGAGTTTTTGAGCTGATAGCGTTTATTTTATGAGTTTTGATAAGTGGGTTTCTAATAAGTATAGGTAAACTCACGACCATGATAATAATGATGAACTTGACAGGGTTTTGTTTCGTAACAATAAGGACGTTTTTTAGAGTTTTATATTACTGATATGCTACTAATAAAACTATTATAGTAGGCGCCAGATAATCGTGAATAACGGTCATTGACCCACCTACAATTATTGACATTTTTAATTTGAAAAACGGAATTAATGACACAAAGCTGTCCCGAATCATCATCTCTCGTGATCCTTAACATTGTCTAATAATGAAAAACGATTCATATTTAATTGTTCAGGTACCTATGAACAGTTATTAGGGAAAGGTCAATATACTTTATTCCACATTTATCTGGCGCATACTATAGAATAGTTGAATCCTAACTAAGATTTTGAAAAGCGAATGTGAGTTTGTTTGTTTTGTTATGCTTTTATGCGCAAATCGCAGAACCCATTTCGATAAACCAGGTACCAGGGATAGATTGGTCCCTGGAGACAGTTGTAGGCTTATTGTAGGCCAGTTTTGCGGAATTTGTTCGAAAGA
The DNA here is from genome assembly GCA_002192655.3 of Mamestra configurata. Taxonomy (NCBI): domain Eukaryota; kingdom Metazoa; phylum Arthropoda; class Insecta; order Lepidoptera; family Noctuidae; genus Mamestra; species Mamestra configurata. The sequence goes on from NDFZ01005415.1 coordinate 221,483, forward strand.
GTCACCGGGGCCTTGGAACCCAAAGGAGAGACATGGGTGGGTTTTAGTCCGTAAGAGTCTGACACTCCTTTGCGCTCCGCCCAGAGCGGAAAAAGTCACTTGACGATTTCACACCCTTAAGAAAAGGCTACTTTAACGTAAGAGAAGCCTAGTTATTAACATTTCAATTTTTATAATCATTTAAGAAGCCACCTGCGGCTCCTCGCGCGTGAGCATGTCGGAAAATATCCCAAGGGAACATACTCCCGGGATAAAAAGTATTATGTGTGCTATTCCAGACTATAATCTGCCTCTGTGCCAAATTTCACCAGGATTTGTTCAGCCATTTTGATGTGATTGAGTAAGAAACATCCAAACTCTCGCATTTATAATAGGTATTAAGTATAAATGTCGTTATATTCAAGTCTTGAGGCTGGCCTAGGAAGAGATGGCGAGTTGCGTTAAAGATTGCTTAAGTGCTCCCATAGACCCCGGTGTAAGAGCGCGAGGGAACACGAGGTGGTTTTAGTCAGTAGAAGTCTGGAGGAATTTGTGGAAAATTTTTCCCTGTATTAAGTCAGTGCAGGTTAGCCTAGAAATCAAAAAAATTAATTTAATAAAATTGACTTGAATTAAATTTTAGATATTATATAAAGCCATTACAGAGATATGTTATCTGTGGCAGGCAAAAAATTGAATGAATTTAAATGTAATTAAATTTAACTGTATTATATTGTATGTAGCTATCACAGAGACCTGGAATCTTTTACTGACAAAATTTGAAAGGAAAATAAATTAAATGTAACTAAAATTAATTATATTATTTAAAGCTATCACAGAAATTTGTGAACTCCTACCACAGTACTTCACTTCTATTATTATTTTGTGAATACTTGGACATTGGTGTGTGTTACATGTTTGTGATTTTAATCTTAAGCATTTCTTATTTATTTTAAGTATTTATAATGCGCACAGCAAAGGAGTGGAACTCTCTGCCTGCGTCTGTGTTTCCGAACGCATACAACCCTAATCCATTCAAAATTAGAGTGAACAGGCTTCTTCTGAGTAAGCTCGCTCCATCGTCGACTTTGTCTCTGGTATCTATGACCTAGACTAGAGTCAAGAGCAAACCCATATTAAATTTAAAAAAAAACATGTAACTGTTTTTTGTCCCCAATAAATAAAATAAAATAAAAATAAAATTAATCAAATTATAAATAAGTTTGATAAATAAAATTAATCAAATTATAAATAAATTTTACATCTTAAAAGAACTTGCTATTTTTAAACAGTTGCAAGCTCTTGTAGATTTATAAAAAGAAAGCCAAAAAGATAATATGCAAAATGGGTGCTGAATGTAGTTTTTACTGGAGCTGTTCTATTATGCAAGCAGTGCTTACATTTGTAATAGCGGGTTACTGGCAGTTTGTGGTATGGATACTTTAGTTTCTTTACAAGCTAACATGGAATTTCTTGTATGTTTTCTAACAATCTACTAGCTTTTAGGAACGAAAATCAATCGAATAATTTTCTCTGAATGGAGGGACGGCTGATAGATTACATTTATATTTTAAGTAATTTCCTCGACTCGACTCACGACTTCTTTAAATCTATATCTATCTATATATATAATAAAAATGTAACGGATCGCTGTCTGTTCATGGAAGATATATGAGAAAAAATATTATTGGGACCTTTATCAGCGCAAATCGAACCCAAAACAATGATTATTAGGATTTTTGTCCGTTTGTCTTTGTGACTGTGGTAAGCTTTATTTAACATTTAGTGTTTGTTTCATGTCAATCGGTTCATAAATAAAAAAGTTATGCCAATTTATTGAATTACGTTACATTTGTTAAACTACATCTATATCAATCTATTATTTCTCTGTTCAGTAGCATTGACTGAAACTGTAAATGTCTGCCCCAAGTAACTATTTCACGCGGACGAAGTCGTGTGCAAAAGCTAGTATTAAATAAATTGAAGAATATGAATTTTACTATTTGCTAATTTCTTCTTTATCCTGAAAACCTGTTGATTCTTGGTATTAAAGTAGGGCTTGAAACGTTCTTATATCAATATTTAATTCGTAAACCGGCCCAAAGGTGTATTGAAATTAAATTCCTTGACTTGAAAGACTTTTTGTCGTTGTTGTCATGGTAACTATAATTATATGGGTGTCAATAGTTCTACATACAATCTGCCTATATTGTAGTATCAGATACTGGTTTCGACTCTCTAAACAAATATTTGTATGACCTACAGACAGGCGCTTGTTATGCGTCATGTTTGTATGTGCATTGTCACCCTTAAACACATATGTCATGTCATGGTTTCTCATGTATGGAAACTCATGGAGTACCGAAAAAAAATGGTATTTGTATCAAATAATATTTAAGAGAAGCTCGTGGGTAAATAATAGTCACGCAGATTAATCTTACAGATTAAGCATCGCTTGGAATAGTGACCATATATTCCATACCGGGACTTTCCTCTACCTGGGGGATCTGATAGGCAACCAAAAACCAAATGCAGGGTTGTGACGACGCCAGGATTGCGGAATTTGTTCGAGAGAGTCACCGCGGACCTGGAACGCCAAGGGCTTTAGAAGGAACACGTATGGGTTTTAGTCAGTAAGAGTCTGACACGCCCTTACGGTCCATTCAGATTTCCGAAAAAAAAAATGGTGGTGACGACGATACGACAATAAATCAAAACACTGGGAATACTAGTTCATACGAATATGTTGTCTTCTATCACATATTTGATGTCACTAACTGCAACAGACTGCTTGGAGTATTTTGCCAGAGTAGTAGTCACTATCCTTGACTAAGTTGAGTTTTTTTGACGTTTTATGTAATAGGAAAGTTTATTTTTAATTTCGGTGATGGGATTTATAATAGTTTCAAAATATCCCTATGAACCAGTATGGTTATAGTGTTTTTATTTATTGACGTATCGATGGCTCCACAATGTTTAAATAATTAAATAAATTACTTGGAGCCCGTGGTCACGCCAATACACCTAAAATATTTCAACAAAAAAAATAAAAGCTTCACAAGACTGACGTCAATAATGAAACCATTTACCTCAAACGTAAAAAAATTGACGGGAAAGAAAACCATGTACTAACAAAAACGTAAAAAATTAATTACAAATTCCTTTCCAACTGGACTCACAAACAAAATCATAAGGAAGCCAGATTTGTATACAAGATAGGAGAGATACTTAATTAAATCGAGCAATATTGGGTGGGGCTACCGGGCAATATGGCTGCACAAGTTAGAGCAATAACGAACAGAGAACCGAGCTGCGTCTTCGAAACAGGAGACTTACGTTCGGGCTAGAAGGCGAGCGATTTTGTAGGACATGAAAATATTGAGAATTAAACTATGTCTATATTAATGTTACGCGCCAGAATTAATGTCGGGTAAATTAAGTTACTACTAGCGCCATCTAATGTCAAGTACCTTCTAGACATTTCTTTGCCAGAACATTCTACACTTCTCGATAACTGGTCCGTCGGTAGCGGTAGTTACGAGTACATTCCAGATGTTTCGAGGATAGAAGTTTCTAGAACTAACTGTCCTATATAAGGAGTGCGTAGTCCGCGACCGAGTCACATAAGCCCTGGCTGGAGAATAAGCCCTGGCTGGAGGCTTTAATATTATATTAAGGCCACCACAGGCAAGCCCGGTTAAGCAGTCGAAAACCTTATAGGTTGAACTGCGAGAAGCCACTCATAAAAAAAAAACAATAATAAACCTAACATTATTCCGCCTTAAAACCACCATCCAGAAATGGCTAATACCCAAAGACTATGCTCATACCGAGAACCTCTTAAACATTGATATGTAATATAATTCACGCGCACACGAAGTTATACATACAAACTCACCATTGCACACACGCACACACATACCCACACACATACCCACACACACACGCACACACCCTCACACACCCTCTCACACACACACACACCCTTGTTTGTGTAGACGTCCATGCGAGGACTATAGTTTTTTATGAACAATCCGAGGACGCTCTGAAATACTGTCTTAACGGCCTCGTACGATATTTTTGATAAGATATAAAGCATCAGAATTCGAAATATTATTTAATGAACCTATTCGTGTAGTGCTGTCAAAACTTTTTTTCCGCCGTTTTTTTATGAACAGTGTGAGGACTTCAAATACACTGCTCATTCTTCAAGCCACATCATTTCGAGGACGTTTGTGTGAGCCTTCCGAGGACCTACTCACCCGCCTGGACATGACAATCTGAGGACTCGTTTTCACACACTCTTCCTTGAGTTATGTATAATGCGAGGACCTTGTGTTATACTTTTCAGAAACAATCTGAGGACTTTTTGAAGAGCCCTATGTATACAAAACGAGGACCTCTACCTAAGTATTTCGTACCTTGACCTAAATATTTTACAAAGTTTTGCAGTATTTTTCACACATTTCTTAGATTAAGTACTATCCGAGAACATTTCTTTTGCCGCCAACCAAATTTACCAATCGATAGTGCGTAATCCCTACAAAGTTAAGTTTATACCTAACTGCAAATTATATGCGAGTAAACAGTGCACTTTCAATTTAGCCGGGTANTAAGACGTGGACAGAGGTTGTTGATGTGGCTCAGGAAGGCCTAAGAAGTACTGCCAGCTGGCTGAAAAACAATTTACTGACTCTCAACGCAGGCAAAACAAAACTCATAGCACTAAGTATATCCAAAAGGTCTGCTCCAAAGCAAGCTCTTGACGTTAAACTGCATACATGCGAGTCTGCCAAGCATACAACTTCATTGCAATGCCAATGCCCACTTATTGAACAAGTTTCGTGCATAAAATACTTAGGTGTAATGATCGACGAACACCTCTCGTGGAAATCACACATAGATGTAGTTACGAAACGTGTAAGGAAGCTAGCTCACATATTTAAGAAAATTCGGTCTGTAGCAGAACCGCAACTTATTCGAGCCGTATACTTCTGTCTTTGTCATTCTATTTTGGGTTATTGTGTCATTGCTTGGGGAGCGTCGAAAAAAACATATCTTCTTAAGCTCGAACGCGCACAGCGAGCAATTTTAAAAATAGCATTTAAAAAGGCATGGCGTTATCCTACCAAAGCACTGTACTCTGAATGTGACCTCCTCAGCGTGAGACAGCTTTACATTGCCTCTGTTCTTCTCCGCTTTCATAAACTTGCGAAGATCACAGCGCGAATCTCTCATAGAACTCTTAAGTGGGATACACCGAGAGCTCGTTCTGCGTTTGCTCGTCAATCTTTTACTTTTATGGGACCCTTTCTCTACAGTAAATTCTTTAAAATTAACAAAACAATAATAAACCTAACATTATTCCGCCTTAAAACCACCATCCAGAAATGGCTAATACCCAAAGACTATGCTCATACCGAGAACCTCTTAAACATTGATATGTAATATAATTCACGCGCACACGAAGTTATACATACAAACTCACCATTGCACACACGCACACACATACCCACACACACGCGCACACACACAAACACACACACACACACCCTCACACACACACACACATACAAGCACTATCTTCTATTTCTTTTTCATTTAGCATATCATATATTATAGCAAAAATATACACAGTAAATGCATTGGTTTATATATACATTTTTTTTCGAAACTTACGGAAGGGACTGGACCTCACGACACAGGGTATCCTAGTGTGGGGTCCAGAGATATACTGTATTTTTTAGTATCTAAGTCAACGGATGTTATATGTGTATAATATGTTTTGTACTAACGGTTGAATGAATAAAGATTATTATTTTTATTATTAGTATTGGATTAGCGATACAAGCGAATACTTCGAAAGCGAACTTTATAAAGTCTTTCTTACTGTTTACTGTCGTTTGTGAAAGAAATTGTAGTCCAAAACATGCTTCTAAGCGTTGCAATTTAGGCTTTGCGTACTACTGAATTTAAAGTTTGATTAAGTAGAAAATATTATGTATTTCCCAGTGAAGCAAATTGCTTCAAAAAACATAATATTTCTTTGCCAGTCCTAAAGTAAAGATTGATTAGTCAATTTCAAAGAGGACTAACTCAAGAACGTTACTGTACATTACTGACTACTTGGGTACGGCATTATGGTACTTGCACATGTGGCGCAAAATCGTGACCCTTGGAAGGGCTGGCGGGATGCTTTTGCCCAGCAGTGGGATAGTACGGGCTAGTAATAAAAATAATAATTAGATACTTCCACTAATCCCATCACTTCCCGTGGGTTTCGTAAGAGGCGACTAAGGGACTCACCAGAGAATGTGCAGCAGCATTCTCGGAGCATTGCAACAGCTACACTACAATCGCTAACAGGCGGGCCAAGCGTGGCGATTATGGCAAACGCTCCCTTTGGGGGAGGCCAATGTCCAGCAGTGGTCTTTCGGCTGATATGATGACTTCCACTAGTTTCTCAATCCGCTACCTCCAACTTCACAGCCCCACAAGAACTTCTGTTTTCATTAAGTGGACTTTGGACTGTTGAATTATTGTGTGTGAGTTTGCAACTGAAAACTATTATCTAAATTATTGGCGGATCATGTTTGTAGGGGATTCGCTTTGTGATACTACCCTTGTGTTGCTTCTAAGTTAGGAGGTTGATTTAATATGGGTGTGTAGGGGTAGTGGGAGACTGAAAAGAGATTTTAAGTTTAGTTTTTGTTCTTTGATAATTATGGTAAATTAGTAATATGGAGTGCGTTTACTCCTCAGGGTGAAAATTAAAACTATTTATTTGTCCAAAAACATTTGTACTTTTTTTTTCATTTTCACCTTGGCACCGTAATAATTAGAGTTTGTTACAAAAAAAAAAACAAGTGAAAACTAGATTCAAAATTAAGACGATATTTTCGGGACCTAATAGGCAACACTACTTTATTGCATAAACCATAAACAAACCAAGTGTCCGAAGTACCCTCATAAACCATTATGACACTCTAGTCACTTTTTAAGTTACACATATTATGCTTAAAAAAATTGTCCAAACCAACTGAATGGTCCCGATTAAATAAAACAAAGTTAGCTGTAGCGTTTTCATGTGCAATTAATGCGACCATTAAGTATCTTCTTACAACGATAGCCGTGTTCGTGGGTAGAACGTGGCTGGAACTAGGGCAAGCGAAGCGAGGTCATAGTGAGAGCGGCAAGCGGAGGAGTAAGCGGAAGTTGGTAGTGATAAGGCTGTGTGGTTTTCGGGAAAAGGAGTTTTGTCTTTTCGTTCTGAAGATGATAGAATCATTTGCGAAATTGTGGTTGGTATGGTAGACACCAGATAAATGTGCAATAACGGTCGTTGAACCACATACATTTATTGACTTTCCAAAATATCAAAAACAGATAGAAAGACATAAAGCTTTTCTGAATCGACTTTAGTCGTCATCATTTCTGTTCTCTAGTAATGAAAAACGTTTCATAATTTATTGTTCGAGTATCTACAAAGGTATATTTGAGAAATGTCAATGTACTGTATTGTAAATTTATTTGGCGCCTACTATAGTATGAAATGGGGTGCGTTCCCACAGCTAACAGATGTATGCTTAGGTGCATGAAAAAGGAAAAAAAAGTTCAAATATTATTGTTTTTGCTGAACTTTTATTAAGAGTAAAATGTCTAGAAAATTTTGTTTTTTGGTTGCATTTAACTTACTATCAGATTTATTATAACTTGACATTTTGAGTCCACCAGCAGCTTCTGTTGACCTATTAATATTAAAGTATATGTAATACTTAAGGATAAGTGTGAGGAGTTCATGGCTAAATAATTATAACAGACGCACGTACCGATCTTCAGGGTTAAGCAACGCTTGCCAAGGTTGGTCTGTAGATGGGTGGCCATCTTAACTTACTAAGTTTCCTTCGTGCCTAGGAAATCACGTTAAACCATTGATCCCGACTGTCAATTAGAGATCTTTGGCAGTCGTAACGGATTGTTAGGAGTCTGATTCCACTCTTGCCATGAAGTACCGTGTTACCCAGTTAATGGGTTGTGGAGGTCTGGTAGGCAGCCGATCCACGTAAAATACTAGTGTACAGCTGCATCCGGTTTAACTGGAAGCTGACCCCAATAGAGTTGGGAAAAGGCTACACAGACTGATTTTTATAAGTGGGCTCAAGTAAATATTGCTACGAGTCACTGAAGGCGTCCACACTCCCTCTCCTAACAGTCTGATAACCCAGTGGAAGATCTACGTCACATTGAATCACATTGTAGAAAATTGATGCACATATTAAAAAATGTTCGCTCACTAAATAAATCGCTTTTCGCTGGCAGTACTACCGACCCCAAATGGGCACATTGCAATGAGCTAGGGGCTTAGTGCCAAACACATGGTTTGTGTACGAATATATTAGTGTCTTACTGCCTTGTTTCCAACTTTGAGAGCTGTTGGTTGCCACAGTGGAGGATGAGGATCTATTCTTATAGGATCTGTATGAGCGCGTTTCGAAATGAAGGCTGCTTTTGTATGACGCGGCCGTTAACAAGCTACGAGGTATTTTTGTCTAGCAATGTATTTTAGTCTAACATTATTAGATCAGATGGTCACGGCAGTTTAGGAATGGGATTCGCTGCCGGAGGCCGTGTTACCTGATGACTACAACCTGAGGGCCTATGATTCAAGAGAGAACGGTTTCTAGGCAAGCATGCTTCATCGTTGACAGCATCGTCGCTTACCATCAGGTTGCATCATATAGGGCTTAGAACGCGCCATGGTCATCTTTTATTGAATACGACAACGCGTTATGGCTGTTTTCTTAAATGCCACGACGCGCAATTTGCGGTATATCTGTCTCCTGCAAGCCACAAAGCGGTGTGAGCAGCTTTTTCGCTCAAAAGCGTTTTCGGTCTTCGAGCGTAAGCGTAAGTGCCATTTTAGTCTTACAAAGGCGAATGTACATGACATAAACTATCTAACTATTATTTTTTTAAATAATTAACTTAGTTAAGAGGTTCAATAAAAATGAATACTTATTGCATTTATTATGAAACCTGTTTATAATGTTTACGTATCAAAATAATGTCGCCGTTTCATTCCGTGCCGTCCTTGGAACACAAAGCTCGAACTGCGCTCGCTACAGGATGTTTCAAACTAAGGCATGCGGCATGATAATAAATAATATATATATTTTTTTAATATTAAATTTATTATTTATATCTATATATTTTTTTATTAATGATTAGTAATTGGATAGATGAAGTGGACTGCCGTTGTAAGACAAAGAAAATGGCTCCGTGTATGTGTTTTATGCGTTACATGACAGAAACACGTAGTCTAAACATGAAGTAAGTTAGTAGATATGTAGGTACATGCTTACAACGATAACTCACATGCATATTTAAGGTCTCCTCGACATACATATTTTTGTACGACACTTGACCGATGCCGTTTCATGAGCTTTCTAGGTTACGAGAAGATCTTCTCAGACATTCCCGATATGATACATGTCCCGTTTATTTATTCAATATGTTCTATCTTGATATTATGCCTTATTTTTCTGGGCCTTTAATGGAAAAAGTGCTGAGCTATACGGTACAGACAAACTTGTAAGAAGTAAATTTAAAAAATAAAAAATTGGAAAATTTTGGTAATGACAAGTTTTCGCGAAAATCTAAATTTGTCTATATCTTTTTATCGTGTTGACTCAGGACCGATTTTTATACAACTAATAGAGACTATAGATCTCAGTATCTGGTATAAATTTCATCTTGCTAGGTCCACCCGTTTCTGAGAAAATCGGTGGTGACACACGGACAGACAGATAGACGGACAAGAGAGTGATCTTATAAGGGTTCCTTTTTTACCTTTTGAGGTACGGAACCCTAAAAATGGAGAAAGAAATATTGAAATTACAAACTATTAAAATTTATTAATGCAAAATAATTCTATCTGCCTGTATGTTTGCTACGTTTTCGTGCATAAATAGAGGAAAAAATTTGCTGAATTTTGATAGTTTGTCTGTCACAGCCAATTTGCTCAGAACCTGATTCCTACTGGACCGGTTCAGATTGGTACATAGAAACACTCTTGTAACCTAAACATTAAATACATTTAAAATATGGAGTCAGTTGTGGGAGCCATATAAGGCACTTTTTCCTTCACTAACCCATTTGGATGTTGCTTGTCCGAAACAATTTTTTTTTATTTATGCAATATATCTTAATCTAAATATATTTACTTGTGTAATAAAGCTGAAGAGTTTATTTGTTTTTTTATTTGAACGCACTAATCTCTGGAATTACCAGTCGAATTTCTAAAATTTGTTTTGTATATGATAGACACATTCATGAGAAAGGCTATACGGGAACGAAAAAAAAACGGGATACGCGCGTACAAAGTCGCGGACAAAGCTAATGTTTTAAAAATAAGTGAGATGTTTCTTTTTCTTTTTACTTTAAACCAACCCGCACTTATCTTAAGCACCCAGCCGTAATAATCCCGAATTTATTTGAAAACATTAAGAGCTAAAACTCAAATGCTTAAACTAAATAAATTGTTCGCTTAAAATGCTTTAATTAATCTCAACTAAAGTTGTTTAGATGTTAATGTATTCACAGATGCTTAGATAACCTGTGTTCTATAAAATTTGTTGAATTGTAAAAGCGTGAAGAGATGTTCGTTTTGTGAGTTAAAGTTAAAGGTAAACTTTAAGTAGAATTATTTCTTTAGTGGCTATTGAATTAAAATTGGCTTTTCAATTTACTTCATATACAAGTAACAACTAAATACTTAAACAACTAGTTTAATAATCGCGAAATCTACACTAATATTATAAAGAGGAATTTGTATTTTTGTGTGTGTGTGTTTGTTTGTAATGAATAAACTCAAAAACTACGGTGCCGATTTCAAAAATTCTTTCACCATTGGAAATCTACATTATTCGGGAGTAACATAGGCTATACTTTATCCCCGTATTCCCACGGGAACAGGAACTATGCGGGTGAAACCACGTGACGTCTGCTAGTTATGTTTGAAACAAAATAAATCATTGGGCATCAAAAAATTCATCCACATCGCTGTCAATGGCAAAAGTGGCCAGAACACTGGCAGCATTGCCGCGTTGTGGTTGTTATTTAGTTGTTACTTGTTTAGTTTTCAAAATTCTATTTGTAATAGGTAAGTATGATAATTATATATCATATTTATTAGTTTATTATTTTAGCATATATATGTATTTTATTAGTATTATATATATTATCTGTATATTCTTTCCGAAATGTTAAAATTCAATTTTGTATCTTAATTTTATTTATTGTACACCTACCACAGTATAGTCTTAATAACCCAAAGGTTGACTGGTAGAGAATGCCTTGATGCATTAAGTCCGCCCATGTACCACTATTGTACATAAAGTTTAAATAAATAAATTCACAATCAAACCGTTCACTTACTTTCATAAATTTAATTCATGTAAAATGGAAAAAAAATGCCGTAAAATTATCGCAATATTAGAAGACAAGAAAAAGCTTTCCATGATTTTTATTGAACACTATACAAATAAATTAAATTGATTTGTTATTAACGTATTTTGCTTTTATTGCTTTTTGTCTGTCTGTTTGTTCCGCTTATCGCCGAACCGACTGTACCGATTTCAACGGGACTTTCACTTGATACTCGATTTTATAAGGAGTAACTTAGGTTACTTTATTTTAGGAAAGTAATCAGGTTTCCACGCAAAGAAAATACGCGCATATCCCGTTTTTTCCGTTTCCTTAGGAATTGCCTGTATAGCCTATAGTATTCCTCATAAATGTAGCTATCATACAAAAATATATTTTTTTTAAATTGGTTCAGAAGATCCAGAGATTACCCCCTACATACAAACTTTACTTCTGTATAATATTAGTACAGGTAAATACCACAACCAAATCAAAATATACAAAAAAAAAAATATACTAAACACTACAATCACCTACAAAACATAGTACGTAACTGTAAAATAAAGTTGCCACATTAGCAACACCACACCCAACAGATACGTTCTCACGTCCGCGGACATGCAAATTGTGCATGTCACCGTATAAATAGCCAGCGTTACGGGGCTAAGGGGCGGTCACACGGGCGATTGTTGCCCGGCAACTGTTGCTGGAGATAGTGGTGCAAACTATCTTCGAATTGGACCCTAAAATATCTTTAATCGAGTTGTAATTTTATTAACTAAGGCATAACTTTAAAGAAATCCATGTCAATCTTCAACGTCTAATAAAATAATTGCTCAATACATTCTGCATGTATTTATTTGTTCCATATAATATGAAGGATTCTCTTAGAACTGTTGCTTCCATGTTAACCGGCGTGAGACTAAATTGTTCGTTGCTGTGATATTATTTGACTTGCCCGGCATTTTCCTCACTATGCAACGGATTTTCAGTATTTTGTATGGACGCATTCGTACGTCCTGACCTTCACAACCCTGTTACTGGGTAGCACAAGACCCCTTAGTAAGACTTTGTTTTTGACCAGTATGGCTTAAAATTTAGCAATTTACATTATTATTTTGATTGTCATTGAAAACCAGGTGTAACCATTATGACCAGTATGGCTTAAAATTTAGCAATTTACATTATTATTTTGATTGTCATTGAAAACCAGGTGTAACCATTATATGTTAAGTGGCCTCTGCTGCTTAAACCAAGAGGCATCACTGTTGAGTTGCTCAGAGACAAAACTAAAGTTGCCCGTCTAACCGCTTCATAACAATAGCTCCAGTAAAATGCACGTATGGAGCGTATTAAAGCGATATAAGTGAACATTATCAGTGCTTGATGCTGTTATTCTGTTGAATTAACGCTGTGGAGTATGTAGGACCTGGATATGTTCTGGACGTTGTCTTAAAAAAACGTGACTTATAATGAAGTGAGAATTTTTTAAAAATTGCTGATAGAAAACTCATTTTTGAGTTAAGCTCGCCTTTGTACATGAACTATTTAAATCACTGTGAATAAGCTGAAAAATATAAGCTGTTATGGTGTACAATAAAGAATTAAGAATTGGGTTTTTTATAAGGATGTTAATCTTACTACATGAATGTGAATGTGAACGTTTCCTGAATGGACGGATGTGTTTTATTCAATCACGTCAGAACGACTGAACGGATCTGGATAAAATTTGGCCAAGATATAGATTATAGTCTGAAATAGCAAATAACCTTTTTCCCCGGCAAAATACCACGCAAACGAAGTCGCAGGCAACAGCTAGTTAGTAATAAAGATAATTTATATGTAGTCACAAAATGTAGAAGTGGTTATAAGTTCTGAATACACAGTTTGAATAATCAATTTGTGTCCTAAAAAGCTGACAGTTGGATAGACAACCAACAATTAGATATTAGAGTTTATTGTTTTAAGTAGTGCTTGGTGACTAGGCTTTTCCCAGTTGCAAAGGATCCTTGGTGCATATTGGCTTAGCTCTGTTATGTCTCCTGCTTTAATTATATGTTTATCGTACTCCTCTGCTGTTATTTATTTACTGATTAATTTCGTTGCGGTTTTCAATACACTTGAATCGTTTCCCTGGGACTCGGTCGGGTCAAGCTTCATTGACTCGGCGTTTTTATGGTGGTCGCCACTGTGTATTCTGGATTCTTAGGAGTAACAGTAGGTTGGAATAGTGTTGCGAGCTTATCCCAAAAAAATCTACTATATATCCTACTTTGCGAGCATTCAAGTGTGTGTGGAATTCGAAAGAGTCACCGCGGCCCTGGAACGCAAAGGGCATAAGAAGGAACACGGATGGGTTTTAGTCAGTAAGAGTCTGATATGCCCTTTCGCTACACCCAGAGCGGAAGAAGTCATTTGATGATTTCCCATCCTTAAAAAAAGCCATTTTGACGTCTTGGTTCGCTTGGTTGGCTACCACGATTTCAGCGTAGCAATATATGTAATTTTAAAGTTCTCTAGCTGCGTCAGAAATATTTACAACTATCTATCTGTTTGAGAAGTGTAGATCCTGACCTCACGTTCTTAAAGTGTTGACATATTTCTTGGGTCAATTGAATAATGTTATTTCGCTTATAAAAATTAAACCCACAGCCGCATCTAGAATGCAAAACAATGCATGTTACATTCAAAAGCAATCGTATCGCGATGCGGCAGCCCACTCTGTATAACTAATAAATACGTGCAATTTATGAACATGCTGTATCTATGCGACTTTGTATGGACTCATACAGAGTGTGGTTTATTTATTTATGTAACAGTTTATGTACACACCTTTAACAAATAGATAAAAAGAAGGTAACAGAAAAATAAGTACAAAGGTGATGATTATTTCTCGTCGAATAAAAGAGATGTAGACATCGTGTGTAAAAGTTATGCTTGTGTAGAAAAAAGACGAAAAACTTTAAATATAACATACTAAACATAAATATGACTAAAATTAATATCATACTAATACATACTACTTAATTAATATAAGAGTAATACAATGTAGTTTATTGGTATCATCTTTTAATTGGTTTGGTTTTAAATGCAAAAGCGATGTGATGTTTGCAAAAACAATGCCAAAAACACTCACTTTCACATTTATAATATTAGTTAGGATACAACCTTTCACGAACACTCCCCAAAAATACAGCCCCACAAAATTCTCATCCGAAAACTATTCCGAAATTCAATAAAGTGAAGCGAGTTTCGTGACGTCATTCGCTGGTGACATCCCGCCCTGTTTGGGAAGCGCACAAATATTCCACGATATATATTATTATAAAGGAAGAGATGTTTGCAGCTATGTTACGGAATGTTGGAGTGTTTATTTTATTGCAGGTGGAAGTTGGGATAATTTACGTGAATAAGTTAAGGTGGTGAGTCTAGTCTTTCTTACTTCTAGTATGCAGCGTGTGACAAAGTGAACGCAATTCCTGAAAAGGGGCCATTGTACTAATTATGGACAACTTTTACTCTGGGACCAACACTGACGACGCCAGAAAATAGTCGACTGCCCCATACATTCTGACTGGCCTGTTGGTCGAGTGGTTAGTGACCCTGACTGCTTAACCGGAGGTCGTGGGTTCGATTCCCACCCAGGACAATTTGTGTGATGAGCATGATCATTAATTTGTTCTGTGTCTGGGTGTAATTTGTATATAATATGTATGTATTTAGAAATATATAAGTATGTTTATCAGTTGTCTGGTTGCCATAGTACAGGCTCTGCCTAGTTTGGGATCGGATGACCGTGTGTGAGTTGTCCCAGGATATATATATACATTTTATCATCATCATCATCAGTCGAATGACGTCCACTGCTGCACATACGTCTCTCCCAAAGGGGGGGTTTGCCATAATTGCCACGCTTGGCAGGCGGGTTGGCGATCGCAGTGTAGCTGTTGTAATGCACAGAGAATGCTGCTGCCCAGCATCTGGTGAGTCCCTTAGTCACCTCTTACGACACCCACGGGAAGTGATGGGATGGTGCTATTCTTTTATTCGTCCGACGCCATACAGAACCCCTTACATCTATGTGCGCAAACTTGACAAAATGTACGGAACACCTGATTTCGCGATTAGAACCGTACAATGAACCCTTTCCAGGTAAATGTTGTTAATGCGAAAGTTTGGATGGATGAAAGGATGTTTCTTATTCAATCACGCTACAATGGCTGAACGGATCTGGATAAAATTATAGTCTGGAATAGCACAAAGGCTACTTTTTCTATCCCGGGAGTATGTTCCCATGGGATAATTTCCGACATTCAAGTGGGTGAAGCCGCACTGGCAGAAACTAGTGTTTTTATGTATACAGGAAAAGATGTTTGAAGTGGCGGAATTTTACGGAATGTGGGACGGTTTATTTTATAGCAGGTGAAGAGTCGGTATAGTTTGCAAGTTTGGAGAGTGGGTTTTTGAAGGTGAGTGAGTTTAGTGGGGGATAGGAAGAAAAGATACATAAATACTTCTTTCAAGGTCGAAAACGCAACAATGCCAGCAAGTTGCCTGGCATTGAAATGATAATGATCAGTACTCAATCAATTTATGCTCGACTATGTTAGAGTCGGCTTTTTTTTTAAGGATGGGAAATAATCAAATGACTTCTTCTGCTCTGGGTGGAGTAGAAGGGCGTGTCAGACTCTTACTGACTAAAACCCATCCGTGTTACTTCTTTGCGTTCCAGGGCCGAGGTGACTCTTTCGAACAAATTCCGCAACTGGAGTCGGCTTCTAGTCTAACCAGATGCAACTGAGTACCAGTATTCTACGTGGAGCAACATCGTGTTTGAAATCTACATTTCAATAACTGGGTAACACGATACCTATTGGCTAAGACTGGTTTTTGACTTTCAGGCTTCTGAATACCCGTAACGACTGTCAGAGTTGCACAAATCACAGCGGATACCAACAGCGAATCTCGTTATGTAAAGATGGCCACCCACCCACAGACTGACCTTGGCAAGCGTTGCTTAACCTTAAAGATCAACCTGTACGGCTGTTATTATTTAGCCACGAGCTTCTCTTGCTTTAAATATGATAGTGACTATAAATCGTGCTAATTCCATCTCAAAAATCAAAAATTATAAACCCCTAAATAACCCACACAATGAACAAAAATACTTCATTCCACACAAATAACGTTGTACCTCAGGATCGCAAACACATTAGTGCTGTGGCGTTTGTATCGATAACTCAGGGTATCGCGTTGGCCTATCGCCACGTCTTGCACTCTACTAATGCGGTGGGCGGTACTGGTTATCGATATTCTGTTATTTATCGATGCTTGCGAAGGATTTGTGTTGTGGCGTGCTGAATTTATTTGGGTGTTTATAAACTGGTGAAAAGTGGTGTGGATTACAGTTTTATATTTAAAAAAAAGTTGAAAGCTTGTGCCTCATTAATGTATTGCCAACGCATTGAATTTAGAATTTAAAATAACCTTTACGAACAAAATCTTATTATGTAGAAAAAAAATTTAAACTTAGAAATAGTGTCTGGTTTTATCTTGATATTTACTATGTTTAAATAAGATTAGCAAATGCCTTCAAATCCTATAAACTGTTATTATCAATATTTGCCATCATCGTAACTGTTTTGTACAACGTGTAACAGAATTAACGCAATACCTCTTAGGAGTCATTGTACTCATCATAATGAACAACTTTTACTATGGTACCAACCCCGAAATTGCGAAAAAAAAATCTTCTGTTCAGTACATTTTATTAATCCCATAGTAAAAGTTCTTCATAATGATGAGTAAAATGACCGCTTAAGAGGTTTTGCGTTTATTCTGTTACACGTTTTATATCATTTTTATATTGTAAAAATCAAGTAAGTCAAGTAAGAAGTACTTAAAATACTACTACACCATAAATAACACACTCGTAATTATTCACAGCAAAAATAAAAACGTAAGATAAAATATATCGACAACGTTTGTCCCACCCCTACTCCGGTTTGGCACAGCTCTGGCTGTCAGAGGCAAGCCCACAATGCATCGTATTTTGCCATTGGCAAATCTAAACAGTAATATATATCTTGAATTTTTACCAAGAAAACAGTTTCTGGAAAGCCATAACTTAGCTCAAGCTGTGAATTTAAAGGGTAAATAACTAAAAATGTTCGCGTATTTTAATACAAGATAGTGTTTCAAGTAAAAGAAAAAGATTTGTGAATTTTCTTCTTTGGAATTTCCTGAGTCTCTGGCCCAAGTTCACCATGTGACATTTCGGTAGTGCATGGCAATGCATTTTGACAGTCATTATCGTGTCACTATATCGTCTGCTAAAATATGATATAGACGATATTCATCAAGTCAAGTCGAGAATTAGCGGTTTGGTCATCGGATATAACTTTTTGTCGAGGATTGAACTATGTATTCCACTTTAGACGATCAACCAAACCAAGGTTAATATTCAAATAGTTGTCACAGCACCTCAATAAGTAATTGGTTTCTATAAATTATTCAGATTATCGCTCTACAAAACGACTTAAATCAAAATGTGACACTAAGGCCCACTTGCGAGCCCTGAGCTAATGGTCTAGTCCGGGCTAACTTTACAAATGGGCAGAATGATCTTGCACAAATTTTATTAGGAAGTTGGTCGCATTTTTTTGTAAAAAAAGTTTTTATTTTTCTACACAACCACACCACTGGAAAGGCACAAATTTCGTTTACTTGGATGACATATTTTTTCCAGCTGTTTTGGTTTAAAAACCAAACTACTGAAACGATTTAGATGAAACCAATCGGTAATATACTTACCGTTTGGTCCCATAATAATTTGAAAGGATATTTATATCCTTTTAATTTAATTTTAAATCGGTTCATAAATGACGGAGTTATGAGGTAATAAATATAAAAAATACATACTAACTTAAACTTAAACTGCAGGGATAACTACATTTAAAAATGTAGTTAGCCCTGCAGTTTAACACCTACCGCATCATTTGACTTTTATCAGGCATTTATCAACTATCATCAGGTATCTCGAAAATGGTCGATGCTCAAGCAAAAAAAAATTAATAACACGAAAAGTTTTTGTGTAGAGATAATTATTTTGCAGCAAATCCAAAACTTAAATAAAAAAGATGAACAATGAAAGTTTAAAACGATTCAAACAATATTTTATTTTACATAAACCAGTGTTTTTTTCCAAACATCTTTAGAACTACAACAAAAGATTTAAAAATAGCAAAAAAAAAACTCAATTCACAATACTTGAATTGTCTGAAAACTTTTGCTAGAAATGTTGGTTTTTCGCGTAAAATTCTCCAATTTCAATAAACGTTATAAGAATTACAGACAGGTCGTTTGAAATGATTTCATAATGTTTCAGAACAATTTCTTTTACAAAGATTTTAATAAAAAACTTTAGAGTTCTTAATGGCTTTTTACATTTGATTCTGTTAAGTCTTCGATGAAATTGAAGGGATTTTCGGACTTACGGTTTACTTTTACAGCATTTTCTCTTTGAGCAGTGAGTGGAGATCTAATTCGGTCTTAAATTCTGGGATTTTTTGTAAGGAATTCGTATTATTTGGGTGGTAAGTACGTACTTCATGCGAGGTGGCGAGCCTCCTTGCCGGATTAACGCCATGGGATCTGGAGGCGAGAGCCCTCGCGCACGTTTACGCGTGGCGCGTGGAGGCGCTTCGCCGGGGTGAAACTCCGCTGCCGCGGTAAATTGCATCGCGGCGGACGGAGCTCCGGCAGGATACCATGGCGGTATGGCAACGGCGACTGTCGCAACCCAGCGCTGGGCACGCCACAATTGCGGCGATGAGACCCTTCTTTGAGGAGTGGCTGGAGAGGCGCTACGGCGTCCTCACCTTCCGCCTGGCGCAGGTAATCACCGGACACGGCTGTTTCGGGAGGTACCTGTTTCGGATTAAGCGGGAGGACACGCCCGGGTGTCAGCACTGTGAGGATCGCCCGGAGGACACGGTGGAGCATACGGTGGAGGTCTGCCCTGCTTGGGCTGAGCACCGCCG
>NDFZ01005415.1:242266-270425 GCA_002192655.3 Mamestra configurata
TTGGGTGGCTCGCTGTCCGATCACCACCAGGCCCGGGTCGATGGCGCGTTGTGTTTCACGCGCGCCTCAAAGAGATGAAAGCATAAAAGACGGGGCCCGCTAGGGCCCAGAGCCTCCCAGGGTTGCGGAATTTGTTCGAAAGAGTCACCGCGGCCCTGGAACGCAAAGGGCTTTAGAAGGAACACGGATGGGTTTTAGTCAGTAAGAGTCTGACACGCCCTTCCGCTCCACCCAGAGCGGAAGAAGTCATATGATGATTTCCCATCATTAAAAAAAAAAAAAAGTACCTACTTCATAGTGTTAGTGTCAGTCTCGAGGATAGATTTTCAGCTTCTGGCTTGCTATTTAATTAGTTAAAATGTTTTATTTGCACAACCTAACTCCGCCTAGCCCGTTCCAACATCGGACTAAACATATTAAATAATACTTTAATAATTGTGAGTACTAACGACAGTCTGTGTTTTCTGATAGCTACAGCCTGGGTGTTAAGTCATCAGTAACATACTGAATTAATGTTTTTAAATCAACACCTCTAAGTATCTAAAACTATAGTAGATGGGTACTGAAGATGAAAAAAAAATAGAATACAAAGTCAAAATCAATTCATTTGTTTCAATTAGAACATTAAAAGTCACTTTTGAACTTCAACATTTAAACTTAAAAAAACCGGCCAAGTGCGAGTCGCACTCTCACACGAAGGGTTCCGTACTTACTTTGAACCGAAAAAAATACCTTTCATTTTTAATTTTATATTTTTTACTATAGCGGCAATAGAAATACACGCTGTGAAACTTTCATTCGTCTACCTGTTACGGTTCTTGAGATACAGCTCGCTGATAGACAGGCGGACAGATGGACAGCGGAGGCTTAGTAATAAGGATCCTTGTAACCTTCGGGTACGGAACCATAAGAACGGAAAAAAAAACACATTTTATCTTTACGAATAAGCTCTACAATATTTTTTTTTTATCTGAAGCCAACTTTAGTCTGAACGTTTTTAAGTACGAGAATTGTTCTTTTTAAATGACATACTTATTTATGTTTTCTTGATCACCAAAGTAATTCTAACGTAGATACCGACTGTGTGCCATCATCAACCAAATTATCGTTTCTCATTAGGTGAGATTGCGTTCAAACGCGAGCTTATCAATTTAAGGGGGAACTGTAGTGTAGTAGCCCGCGAAATTTAAATTTATATTGTGTTTTTTGCAATTCTAAAATCATTATCCGAAACAATAACAAGTATGTGTTAACATAGATGTAACCGTAAGAATATTCACTCATAATTACCTATATTAACTAGATTTCGGAAATGTAACTAATACGCATTAAATCAAAGTTAGAGCGATGTATTGGTTATTCTTATGTTTATAATTAATAATAATAATATCTTGGGACAACTCACACATGATCATCTGATCCCAAACTAGGCAGAGCCTGTGCTATGGCAACCAGACAACTGATAAACATACTTATATATTTCTAAATACATACATATTATAGACAAATTACACCCAGACACAGAACAAATGATCATGCTCATCACACAAAGATTTGTCCTGGGTGGGAATCGAACCCACGACCTCCGGTTTAGCAGTCAGGGTCACTAACCACTCGACCAACAGGCCAGTCAATTAACTTCTACATACATGTTATTGTCGTGGATCAAATTTGGATCAAGTTACAACCTGGCACCGACCTGCAAATTTGCAAAAAAACACAAGAGAATTTGAAATCAAAGTCAAAGCTTTTATTTCAAATAAACCATTATCAGGTACTATTTAGCACGTTAGAAATTCACGGGCTACCACCACGCAAAGATATTATCAAAGATAAACGAGAAAACCCGTCACACAGTTATCAAGTCACAAACTAACACGGAACCCTTACACGGTTCCTCTCATCTCGGCCAAGCTCGTGCAAAACATCCAGATACACTTACAAACCGTGCGGTGTATTAATTCATTTTAATGACGTCACAAACTAGTATCGTTAGTGATCGCAAGTCGTCTCGTTATTTATGAAATACTTTCGATCTGAGATCGTTATTGCAGATAGGCGGGTTTGGTGTTGCGGGATGGGGACGATACGATTTTAGAGATACAGGAATTTGATAGGTTTGAAGTTGAAAATTCAGAAAAAATACTTCCTTTGCACTAGCTTTTGCCCTTGAATTCGTCCGAGACTGTTAACAATTTCGTGGGCTTATTTTTACAGAACCCTAATCTAAATAAAAGCCTAAGTTACTTCTTATAACATCAGATATCTCCCAGTAAAAAATCCGCCAAATCCGGAATAAAACAGACATGGAGACAAAAAAATGCCTTTGTCAATCAATCATATCAATTTACAAGGATCAAAGTAAATTTTTTAGCCCGTCTACTTCTGATTCGAAATTATTCTAGTTTCAGTTATAACCTGGTTTGCTATTGCAATAAGAAATAATTATATTTATTATTACCTATTTTCAATCGTAGTCTCAAAATTTTTATCCTATCTTATTTTAATGTGACTTGGTTTACTTTCACCTTTAACAACCCTAAATATTCGTGTAACCTACAAAATGAAATGCAATCTCTATCTCCACATCTAAACATCGTATCACATCGTCAACTAAACCTTTAATGAGATGACTCCAACGCTCAAAGCTCCTACGACATAATTATGTATCAGCATTCCCATTCGTTCCCTATTTACAGTGCATCGTACCACCCACTACTTGCACCCCGAAAGCATTTATGAAATGAAAAATTTCTCTTCAAAAGTAAATATCGAGGTTTGGATTTAGTAAAATTATGAAAAGGTTCTTCAAGTAAAATTAATAGCTAAGGTATATTGGGGACATTTTTTCGTCCTTTTGTGGCTTCCTGGCTTGAAAGGAACCTGGGCTGATAGAAAATATAATATATTTTGTAATTGCTTCAGTCATATTTTCATAAATTGGATTTTTACTTTTTAGACATGACATAAAAGTGCTGCATTGCAAGGAACGACAGGTATTTTATTGAAATTTGAAACTTTATTTTGAACATTGGTTGCATAAATGTAAATTTATTTTCTGGTGATAAAATTGAAGTGTAAAGTGGCTTTAACGAAGTATGGGACAAGAAAATAATCAGATATAATGTAGAAATCTTACAGGACTTTTGACATGCTATGCTGATGACACAAGTGCACATGAAGACGAAATAATGCTGCTGGGAATACTATGCAGCAGTGCAAAGCAAACCTTATTCTATTCGTTATTCCCTTTCATAAAGTGATCTCATAGTTCTTTAAATAAATACAGGCATTAAATGCAATTAATAAAATTTTGTAACTGCATAGGAATCCTAAAACCTTCCTGCGGGACAGGTCGAGCCTAGTGCAGGAAGTCTTTGAAAATTATTTTATGCTCAATTTAAAAGAAACTAAACGCTCTTGCATAATTGTGCTCTGGCACAATTTGTAACCTATATATATTTTCTTTTTAATAAATTTATTCCTTAGTCTTATTGTAGAATTTTTGCAAAAATCCTGACACAAAGGTATTCTAGACATTGATAACATCACGCCTGTATACTGTATGGAGTACATAAAGTTGTCCAGTACGCCCCTTTTCCATCAGTTAGCTTATTTAATGTTTCTCGTCTTGCTTGGATCATGTTTTATATTACTGTTTATAAAAGACACTCCATTCTTGTGTCCACATTGTGTCTTAACATATTTCGACGATTTTTGTTCATACGACATTCTCAGACAAATAATTTCCTCGAATAAATCTCCAACCCCGTACACAATTAATACTGGAGTGTCCATGTCTATATTTTTGGCTTTCATCCAGAAAGTTTTGTGCAAAGCAGCGGCTTCAGCGCTTCAGCCAACAGATAATCACTACGAACCAACGTCTTGGCAGAAGTCGCGACTTTATCTTTGGCGACTTTCAGTTTTGCTGTGATACGGCTTAAAATATTGTCTTTGCTAACTGATTTTTAGATTCACTTTGGAGAGAACTTTGTAATTTACACTGATTTGGAAAGTTTCGTTTTGTAACTGGTGTCAAAATATTGTGTTCGTTTCCGTGGTTGATCTAAGATGTCGGGAGCAGATCTAATTGAAAACGCTTTCAGGTATTGCGGTTAAACCAAGGTTCTAGTCATTTCATGTTCGTCATTTGAGACAGTTTGAACCGTTGATGCTGGTAACCCCAAGTAATACCTTAGACAGATGGAATATACTTAGATTATAAATCTTGACATTAAAAAAAAAAATAGAAAGGAAGACAATTTCTGTAAAATGTAGTACCAAACCTAAAAATCTAACAATAAAATATAATCCAAGATTATCTTTAAACAAACTCAAACAAGGAGACATACATACAATCTCATTTTAATAAACTACTAAATAAATATAACACAGCACTCCAAAACACGCAATTTTATCTCTTAATTAGCCCCAAATCCTAAATACGAGTTCAAAGAGGCTCTTTGAAAGAACATATCCACAAAAGAGTTCAGAATACGAACACAAAGTTTATAATAAGCAAACACTAGTGAAACATGCCCAAACTGTAATTAAGAATGCTACAGTTAGAGCCAATGTTGTGTCTTTACAGATTTTAATTATGGACGAACATTTTAAACAAGTTCTGCTGACTGTGAGCTAATTGAACGCGGGTTTGTATAAGTCTTAATTATAAAAGTAGTTACGCGTTTTGATGGCTTCTTTTTATTTATTTTGCTCGTTGTTTTTGTTCGTTTAATGGTTAAATAAGAGGATGTTTAACAGCTTCATAAATAGCAAGGTCACACACCTCTTTTCACCGAAGAATAGTGTCGTCGTGCAAAGTTACATTTGGCCAGTTGCGTTTCGGACCCTGCTAATTGCTACCAACCGGACCGAACTGCTGTTGAGAAATTTCAGATAGAATTTCAAAAACACTTTATCTGACTTGGAAATCGAACCCAGAACTTGAGCAGTCTCCGGGTTACTATAGAAAATATTGCTTAGTTATAACTTTGCTGAATATTGAAATGGGACCCCAAGGTGATATTTTTAGCTAGGCAACACTCACTACTACACACAAGACAGATTTTTTAAAAGAGTAAAATATCAGTAAAGTGCCTTTTGTAATATCTACAGTATAAAGATCAAAAACATGAGAAAAACCAAATGAAGAGACAATACTAAATATACTAATATAATAAAGCTGGAAATTTGTTTGTTTGATTGAACGCGCTAATCTCTGAAACTACCAGTCGGATTTTGTTAAATATTTCTGTAAAAGATAGCCAAAGTCATGAGGAAGGCTATAGGCTAGCTATATGAGAACGAAATACCTCCTTACCTTTATACCTTTGAGTACCTCGTCCCGAGAGGTAAACCATGTCGTACTGCCACTTCTCTTCTCCTTCGTACTCCGCGTCACACTTCCAGCCGCTATGGTGGATCTTTCTCTGTAACTGCAGTGCGTCTCTGGAACTCTCTCCCACACTCCTTACGCGACAGCCCTTCTCTTGACGTCTTCAAGAGGAAAGTTAAAGAGCATTTCCTTTCGCAATGACATAATATTTTTAGATATGTATGTATATATTTATATGTTTACGTATGTAGGTATATTTATAAATGTAGCATTGTAAAATTTGTGCACTGGATCCTACCCTCTATTGTGATCTCTCTCTATCACTCAAAGGTTTGCTGGTAGAAAACTCATTTTTGAGTTAAGCTCGCCTTTGTACATGAACTATTTTTAAATGTGAATTAATATAAGCTGTTATGGTGTACAATAAAGAATTAAAGACTGAATTAAAGACTGAGATATGAGCGTACAAGGTCGCGGGCAGTAGCTAGTTATTTATTAAGCTTAACATGATGTCAAAAAACAAATATAAAACAAAATATCTTCAAACAATTTCGTTTGTTTTCCAGTGACTGATCAACAAACAGTTTTTTTTTAACTAATATATCGTTCTCGACAATTTCTTTCTCCCAGGATTTAATTAAAGACGAACTTTCTAAATTCTTTGGAAGAGAGTTTTCTATCAGGAAACAAACTCGTGTTGTTTAAATTATTTCCTTTTAGTTTCATTAAATTGTTCGTGCTTAGTTTGAAAACAGGTTTCATTATGTATAGATTGTTTTTGTCTATTTTTAGATGTTTTTGTTGAACGTTGGAGTAGGTCGGTACCGTTTGGAAATAGGTCAAAAACAATATGAATGTTTATTTACAACAGAATGTAACAGAAATACACGTACTAATAAACAATTAGACATATTACTTAGTTTGACACAAACTCATATTTAAAATATTGATTGGGCATCTTCAAACTCATCCAAGTTCGGAGTCTCCTAATACAAGCAATGCCTTGCTTTTAAAAAGTGATCTCCTATAATATGTATCAAAATGCCTATTGTAATCGAAATAAACATTTTTGAAGTGAAAACTTCTTTAGCGGCGTTGTGCACTTTTTGGGATGGGTCAAAAACGTTAAACTCGCGTCAGAACACGTGACCTGATCGAAAATTCGTAAGACGGAGGGAGAGTTCTGAAGTGTTAAATTTTTTACGTAATATAAATTGTCATGTTTGTGTACGATAGTGCAATAAATTTATATTTTATTTTACCACATAAATGATAGTACTTTTATACTGATAATTAAAGCGATTCGTGCGAAAATATTCCCTAACCAATCCAAAATATCAAAAATGCACTGCCGGCATCGGCATCGTTGCCAATACGAAAAATCCCAGAACTCTGGCAGCATTACCACGTTGAATGGCAATACTGATTCTATGTCTGAAAAAAAACATAAATAAATTCAATTGAAACTTTATGTGAAAGCAATGTTGATTTTTAACTTAGCTTATCAAAGATCTGTGCTGAACTAAATAAAAACATTATTTTCTTCTGTATCAAATATAACACAAAAGATCCTAATAGCGGCCTAATAAGGATTTTATACTTATAAAATAAAACTTGTATTTTTAGTTTTGTACATATGCCAAGTATGAATAGTAAGTCATAATTAAAATACCTTTTTGTATGTCAAATCTGATACATAGTCTTCAAAAATAATTGCTTATCGGGTAAAAATGTCTTCTCGACAGCGATCTAACCAACAACCTTTAGATAAACTGAACGAAATAAAACACAAGTTAACACACTGCAATGTTCAAGAGTGACAACGCGTAGCTAATCGATTACTTGCTACGGCGTAGCACGCGTAGCACTGACAGCTACGAGCTGCTACGCCGTAGCCAAAATGCAATCCTTGAGTTATTGTGTTTGCTTTTACCAAGAAATATTTTGTGGCTGTATACTGGCGGTCGGTGTCAGGTAAAATTGTTTGCTTATAGAAGGTAATTTGTAATAGTACTGGTGGTTCTAGGGGCTCGTGTCTAAATATTAACAGCAGTACGGTTCGATCTTCGAGGTCAAGCAGCACTTTCCTAGGTCGGTCCGTGGAATTCGGGCTGCTACTAAAACTTTAAGATGCAAAACACTTTTTTTTTGCACACGGCAAAGGAGTGGATCTCTCTGCCTGCGTCTGTGTTTCCGAGCGCATACAACTCTAATCTCTTCAAAAGTAGAGTGAACAGGCTTCTTCTGGGTAAGCTCACTCCATCGTACTTTGTCTCTGTCATCTAGGACCTAGACTAGTGTCAAGAGCAAACCCATATTCATCATTTTCCTGCTTTTTCATTAAATAATAAAAATAAAAAAAACTTTGACCTTTCTCTTTTCTAAGTAGCAATACAAAGATCTAAAATAAACTAAGCATACATTTATTTATTTAAACTCAATGTACAATAGTGGTACATGGGCGGACTTAATGCATCAAGGCATTCTCTACCAGTCAACCTTTGGGTTATAAAGACTACACTGTGGTAAGTGTACAACAAATAAAAATAAAATTTAAAATAGAATTTTGGACTAGACTTTCCTTTATTTAAACGAAATCATATTTGCTGGCACTGAAAAATATTTTTTTTAAAACTACAAAGAGAGGGTAACATACCCTTCTACCACAAAACATCATACCCCTTTCCATTAGTTGCCTACAAGAAAAACCAGCTGATTAAACGAAACCATTCTCTTTCAAAATCAGCAAAAAAATCCGTTTCCCTCAAATTTTCACTTTGCCAAAAAAACAAAGTTTTTCAACCAAAATGTTTTTACCAAAAAGTATAATTTGGCTGTGGTTTATACATATTTATTTAACCCTGGCCTGGTTCCAGTAGAGGCGTTGGTTCCAACTGTTTTATATTTCGTCCTAGAGTTCCGTTTCTATCATAGAGTATGGAACGACTAGAGGTACCATTGCTATTGATATTCGTAAGCGCAAGTCCTGCTGGGCATTATTTTTGGCTGTCATAGCCATATTCTGAACTGTCACAGGACACATGACATGATTAAACGGTGACAGTTGAACTCCCCAGTTCGTTCTCGAGAAACTCGTAAAACACACACATGTCACTTTGGGGGTTGGGTTTTGTATTTTTTTGTGGAACTCTAATTCTTTTTCTAAAATAAGAATACTCCCTATAATATTAGCTATCCGGAACCAACAGTCAGGCAGAAAACAACAATTTTTTTTTTATAATTATCTCCTTCTTAACTTTCACATTTATGTATTTCGTAAAAAAACTGTAATTTTGATAATACAGGCAGACTCTTTTTTTTTTTAAGGATGGGTAATCATCAAATGACTTCTTCCGCTCTGGGTGGAGCGAAAGGGCGGGTCAGACTCTTACTGACTTAAACCCATCCGTGTTCCTTCTAAAGCCCTTTGCGTTCCTGGGCCGCGGTGAGTCTTTCGAACAAATTCCGCAACCCTGACAGACAGGTAAACACTTAAATTATATTTGTTTGTTTGTATAGATGGCGCTTCTAGTGGCAGCCTGCGATGATTCCCTGCTCTCTGGATATTCCATTTGGACAAAACTGTCGAACAGACGATGTTGAAAGCGGTATAGTTTTCCAAAACGATATTTATTTTAAAGGGAATTTTCCCCTTTCAGCACGAATTGATTCCGGTATGTTTGTTCCATTTTAGTTTAGGGATAATGCGAATTTAAATGACGGTTTCTCTTTATTGCAGATTATGCAGTTTAACTTTGTATTTTTGGGGCTGACATTATAGCGTCAGCGAGTTAAGGGATTTTAAAGCTGGTTAAATTAGTGTTGATAATGCTGAAATTATAATTGAAAATATTGTTTTCCTGTTTTGCGAAACGTACAGTCCATAATGATTTTATCAATGGTAATAATTATGCTGAATTATATCTAAATTTTCGGGCTCACATGATAAAACTCATAGAGAAAACTTCGTATGTTTGTAAATGCAGCCACGATACAGGAGAAATTCCTAGTGTGGGGCAACGTTTTAATTAAAAATAAAATAATTTCCAAAAATAATTAATTCAACATCAGTACAAATATAGCCCACGGTCCGCAAGCGTTCTACCAACTCATTCGCACCAACATATTAGAACCAACATGTTCGTAAACTATAAACATGTGTAGCTAATGAGTTCCGAATGAGAAACTTTAACTTAACTTTATCTTCCACAAAGTTGTGACATTCGCCGAGAAATTACGACTGTGCCCGAACATACACGATGTTTCACGAAGTTGTTCTATGTGCATTGATTGTATCTTATCACCGCGAGTTGGGAAATTGGTTTGTGATTGCAGTATCTCTGTTTGGGAGTATACAAGTAGCTATATTGAATAATACGATTAGTATTATATTTAAGGTTAATCTAGAGGAGCTAAATGGCTAAATAATAACATTCGCACTGGTTGAACTTCGAGGTTAAGCAACTGTTACCGATATCAGTCCGTGCATGGGTGACCATCTCATATATGGATATGTCACCGGAAAATTGTATAGTTTACAATTTCTCGCGATATTTTACAATCTTACGGCGTTTGCAATTTTCCGGTGACATATATACCGAGTTTCCCCGTGCTGTGGAAATCACGTTCAGCCGTTGGTCCCGGCTGTCATTTGAACGTCTTTGACAGTCGTTGCGGGTGGTCAGAAGCGAGGAAATCGGACATCAGTCTTGCTATCTAGCCTGGGTACCGTGTTATCCAGTTCCTGGGTTGTGGACTTGTATTCAACTTCATCTGGTTAGACTTAATTGAGAAAAGCCTTGGCAGTTTAATTGCTAATGGCTGACTCACTGACACTTTTGTAAGCACAACGATTCGTTCTTTCGCCTCATTGTTCAGCTCTAACCAGCTTGATACCGAACAAATTCTCAGCAAACAAAACTCAATCGTTGCTAGAGAATTCTCTCCAAAATCTAGAATCGTTCAATAAGAATTTACCGTCAAATAATATTATAAGCCGTTCATACATCGCGATCGCCTGACAAATGGTTTCGGAATGAGCGCTTTATTCCACGAAATAACTCTTTCCAGACATAGTGCGCGCTTATCTTTGTGGCCGAGTAATCTTGACTAATGGCCGCTGAATTCCTTCCATGTTACTGTAATTTAGATTGATTTTTGCAGTTAAATTCGTAAGTTTATTGGGATTTAAAATGGGTTTTTGAAATGGTTTTGTTCTCAACGAGGAGCTTCTTGCTAAATAATAACAGCCGTACAGGTCGATCTTCGAGGTTAAGCAACACTTCTTGTCGAGGTCGAATTTCGGATGGGTTACCATATATTTCATACCGAGATTCCTTCGTGCCTTGGCGTTGGTCCCGGCTGTCATTTGTAGTTTTTGGCAGACGTAACGGATAGTCAATATTCAAAATCGTACATCGTGTTACCTGGGTTGGGCACGTCAGATAGCCAGTCATTTCATGTAAAATACTGGTATTCAGCTGCATCCGGGTAGACTGGAATCCGACCCCCAACATAGTTTGGAAAAACAAATATTGATCGAATTGGTTTTGTTATATTTTGTGAAAGGGTCTAATCCGATTTATTTTGTTAGCAATGGACAGTTTTAGTATACACAACATTTAAAAAGAGCTTTTTTTTTCATAGTCAATATTATGCTATGAAATTAAAGCGCAAATAATGTTTTCAATAAAAAACGTATTTTGTCGAATCCGAAATCGAAATATTTATTTTATCTTTATGTACAGCAGTAGTACCTCATGAAGCAAGGTATACTATCCCAGTTAGATTTTGATTTAAAAGACTATGCTATGGTAGGTGTGCAACAAATAAATAATATTAACAACCAAAAACACTGTTATTTTGTAGGACACCCGATATAAATATCTCAAAGAAAAACATCTTCACACAAATAAAAATAAAAATACATAATTATTGAATAAAAACAGTGAACTTTGCGAATCCAGACTTAACTACAGCTCCAAATTCAAATCAAATCACTTTCACTTAAACACTAAAACATGAACTACCGCCATTTCCACTAAAAACAGCAATGTCCCATCACATCCGTATTATCACCCCCATCATGCCGAGCTTACACAGAATACCCCATTAGGGGTGAAACGACGATGAAAAGTGGACCATTTTTATCCCCTGGGCAAAATCCGGGGCATTTGTTAAAAATGCCCGCGCTTCGGACCAATGATTGTCGAATATTCGTGTAATGATAGCCTGTAAGTGATGAGCGGTAGCGAGTGACGGGGCGGAAAGTCTCGACATTGTTAACTGATCAGGTCATTGATTTTGGTCGTGGATCGCGTTCGAAATTGGCTGTGTATTGGCGGCCTTAAGACTTAACGACCGAATTCGTCGGTAGGCGATCGGTAACTTTGTAGAGACTTCCCGCCCTGGGGACTGAATTGAGATTTTATCGCTGAGAACTGGTCGAACTCTAATGCAAGGACATCTTAAATTGTAACATTGTCTTTTTTGACGTGACAACGTCTAATAAATCGATGAACTCCGGCTGTACACACGAAAAAGGATGACTCATTGTAACGTTACGCTCATTGTAACGTTACGATCATTTCATAAATGTTTTGTTATGACGCTGTCACGTTAAACTATCGTCCGTAAACCGACTTTACAGACACCCAATTTTTTTAAAGACCTTGAGTATTTAAAACAACTAAGACAATCGTCAGTTTTTATAGACGTTACAAATTGTCAGAAAATCAGACACCAGTCTTGCCAAGAGGTATCGTTTTACCTCAGATTGACATCGAACTTTGTAAAATACTGGTATTCAACTGCATTCGGTTTGATTTGAAGCCGACCTCATAAAGTTGGGAAAAGGATAGGTTTCAGATTTATGACATACCTATGTTATACATTAAGTACTTATCCCATAAATTTATTTTGACTTCCTCATTGGTTTAGTCTTCATATTTATTACTACTGAACCCAAGCTCCTGTTTCCCCATGATGAATTTCCTTCTGGCAGACCGGAAATGTATACCCTTAAACACAATTGGCAGTATGGTATACTTTAGGTACACCTCTGAGCAATCCTAATTTTGTCATGTTTTAGAGGAACTGTCTATCTCAAAGTGTAATCTTAGCAGTTTCAAACCCCACACTAATAAATTAACTTTGATGGCCTACAATTAAAACTTCGTCTATCCATTACTACTGCCCGCTCTCGCTGCCGCCTATAACTTGTGACACCGGATATTCTACAACGACCATAGACGGGTCAAGTCGAGTAATGTCACGTGAAATGAGTGTAGTAGGACCCTTTCGATTCTGTAGGGATGTGACAACAATGTGCATCGATATATCGATAATTGCGTTTGTATGTGCTTTTTGAATAATTTGTTTCGTTTTCTATTCACACTGCTATTTAAAAAATCCTACGCCTGTACTAAAACAAAAAACATTTAATTTCAAGTCAAAATATCATCCACTTGTCAAAATGCAGGAGGGCATTAGATTATTATTATTTCATTAAATTTGATTTGGACAAATTATTGTTATTGCGATGGTACCATAGGTGTAAATTCGCTACACATTTGAATTACCCATTAGGTCTAAAATGAGTTACTTAATTAAATCCGAAATAGAATTTATAAATCGCAAATTCACCATCATTTGCGTCACCCATTGCAATCAATGTAAAACTAATTAATTTTAGTGAAAAAATTATGTTGATTCATAACGATTTGATGTGTTTTATTTGTGACAAAAACAATAATAGAGTTAATTTATGAAAGTTAATTATAACATGCTTTCAACAAAATAAAGTTTCACATTAAATAATACACGCTAATACGCTCATTGACAGCAATCGGAAACAAACACAAAATTACCATAAACCTACGATTGGTTTACCACAAAACGGATAAGTATATACTATAAAATCAATCAGAATTGCTGATATAATTTGAACAATTTGGGCACAATTTTGTTTGTTTTCTAAACATATCGTCCGGGACATGTTATTTCGCCTCTAGGGACGGATAAAAAGTTCTCCTTGTTAGTTTGGTATTCGCTTACGTTTATGATATTATGGCAAATTAATTTTAAGATATGTTATCCTTAAATTTTAGGAATACAATATTCTAAGACGACATAATTTTGAATTATGTTTTCTTCGGAATATTGTTTCGTAATTTGGATTACTATTTTTGGATTAGGCTTTTGGAGTAAATTGACGATTTGATTTGATAGAATCAACTGGACACGTGTATTAACTTTAGTTTTGTTGATAATGCTAATAATAATATACGATAGGTGTATAATGATGTACCACAGAGTCCCAAGGTGGTCAAAGATATACTAATATGTGCTTAAGGTCGAATAGAGCTTACAAAATCTAAAAGAATAATCAAAATCCTGTTTTTCTTGAGAACAAACAATGCTTTAACAGCAAACATCACTTGTTCTATTTTCATTGAGTATAAATAATTGTACGAGTCATGCAAACGTCCATATTTTTACCAGATTCAGCGTAAATTTAATTTCAAAAACACTGACTAAATATTAATCTACAAAGAAGAACTTTTACACATTCTCATAATAAGCTTCCGATATCACAAACTATCGATATCAAATCTATCGATATCAACAGCCTCACATGTCCCATCACTACTCAAATACGTAGTAACCGCGTCTGATGACGCTCATAACGCCACCTCGCGTGTAATGACGGTACCTCCATTACTGGCCCGTGACGTCACACGGCTATGAATACCTCAGGTTGTAGCCAATGGCTTACGGCTATTTGGTAAAGTTTTTGGACTTTAAGGTGGGACGGAGTAGTCATTTTCTTTGTGACTATTTCCGTTGGCTTGAAATAGAAATGTGTAGGAGGCCTTTTTTCTGCAGCGAGATTTCCTTTTGACGACCAAATACCTATGTTTGGTAGTACGTGGCTAAATAAAAGCCGCAAGAGTCGAACTTTCGGGCCTGCGGACGGTGAGCGTTGGGTGGCTCGCTGTCCGATTACCACCAAACCCGGTTCGATGGCTCGTATTGTTCCACGCGGGCCTCAAAGAGATGTCAACATAGAAGACGGGGACACAAGGAACACGGATGGGTTTCAGTCAGTAAGAGTCTGACATGCCCTTCCGCTCCACCCAGAGCGGAAGAAGCTACTTTTGGTATTCACAAATTACTTTAACGCAAGGTTTCTTGAACAAACATAAATATAACAGTATTTCAATTATTTTAACAGGTTTTGGCTCGGCAAATTATTTAGTTACAGGTGTTTCCGTTTTCTTAAGTACTATAGACATTTTGTAACTTATTGTAAGACCAGTTTTTATGAAAAGGAAATTTATAAAATACTTTTTTTTTGTTTTTTTAAAGGGCTTATTGTGAGTTTAATGATATTTTTTCAATAATTTTGAAATAAATAGTTTCAAAGTTATTCAATAAATTAGATGAAAATTGACCATTCTGTCCCCTTATCTTCTTCACCTGTAGATAACATACCTGTAGATTAGATTGTTTGATTGTCCTGTTATTGTCCTATTATTTAACCAAATTACATAGACATCTTTCAAAAAAACCAAACATATCTTCCACCTCTATCTCTGCCTACCCCATTATGTCTGTCCTTTATATTCAAACCGTTGTAAAACAGGGTCGTACCGGTGTAATGGGGTCCCGTTGTTACAAGAGCCGTGTTATAGCGCCCATTGCCTTGTGGTTGGAGACCTCTGACCTAGGGATGGGACTGTGTTATGTCGATATCGGTGTGTAGTGTTACAACACTAGGAGTGTTGGTGTAAATCTGGTGTGGTAAGAAAATTATTTAAATACCTTTTCTGAAACACTAATAAAGAACTGGCTTTTGCCCGTGACTTCGTACGCGTATATCCCGAATTATTCGCTCCCGTTGAAATTTCGGGAATCCTCTTAGTGCTGCCCTACTCTCCCCAAAAAACCTACATGCCAAATTTCAGATTTCTACGACCAGTCATTTCGTCTGTCAGTCACTTAGTTACTCAGTAACGGAAGAGTTTTAGTTATATTGATTGGGTTTGGAAATCAACGTCTAATGCCTCATTGATTTTTGTAAGATATCCATACTCAATACACACAAAACGTTTTGGAAATGCTTTAACTGTACATACAACTAAGAAGTGAGATTCCCAAATCATTAATTATCAATTTCTACATAAGATTTTCGGAATAAATCTTCTCAATCATAGTATAAAATACTGGTATTCAGCTGAATCTGGTTTGACTGAAAATCGACCCCAATATAGTTGGGAAAAAGGCTAGACAGATGATGAATAATAGTGTAAATATGGTACTGAAAGCATCAAAATCCATTGTAAAGTAGAAAAACACTGTGGCACACAGACAGGCATGAAAAGCCAAACTCTATACTCCAAATTTATTTATTTCCGTTTCGCGTCCGTTTTGGGTCACAGAAGTTCATAATCTGTACAAAAATTAAACGGAATCGGCCCAGTAGATTCGGAGTAAATTGGCTGTCACAGACAGACAGGCAAACACTTAAATAACCACACTTTAAAGGATACTATCATCATTGTCATCATCATATCAGCCGAAAGACGTCCACTGCTGGACATAGTCCCCACCAAATGGGGTGGCCACAGGCCCTATAGGCAAGGGGAGGGTTGCTATAATCGCCACGCTTGGCAGGCGGGTTAGCGATCGCAGTGTAGCTGTTGCAATGCTCAGAGAATGCTGCTGCTCATTCTCTGGTGAGTCTCTTAGTCGCCTCTTACGACACCCACGGGAAGTGATGGGATAGTGCTGTTTTCTTACGTCCGATACCAAGCGACACTCAGAACAAGATTATTGATACAGTCATCTTTTTTATCATAAACCATCTCAAAGAACCACCTCCACAAAACATAATCTTATCGTCAATTCTCTCCATTTTCCACCACAAATAACAACCTACCTACAAGCCAGACTCACGTACGAGATACATACGTCTCACACCTACGTCCGCATGAGACATTTGTCTCATAAAATATTCGCGTCTCTACAAGAAACTATTCAGACATCTTGGAATTTCTACATATGTTTCTTAGTGAAAATGGAAATAGATTTTCTAGGCGCCTTGTCATATCTGATGGATTGTTTGCGAGTTTAATCCTGAAGGTGGAGAGGTCTTTTCACAGCTGTGATGTTAACACTTTTGGATAAAATTCCGTTTGTTGTTTTTAGTTAAACAACTGACTTAAACCTATAATAAACATTTATGTTCACATATACAGTATCGCTTTTATTTATTTAAATTAAGTACAACCACATCACATCACACACACAGTCACTTTATTAATGTAATACTATTATTTTACTGAACTGTTAATGATGACGTTCAAAAGTGCCGTTTAATGGACTAATTTTGACATTGACTTATACATTGCACAATTTAAAACAAGCTTAATAACAAAATAACTAATGCACATGACAATTAAGGCGTATTTAGCGCTCACTAGAACAATAGTGTTGCCTTGAAATAGTACTCATATCTAATTTTAAACATTAATATTGCAAATAAAGAATAAATTAACACATTAAGAAATTAATAAAAGTTACAGAAATGCAATAACAATGTCAATAGATTAAATATTAAAATTAAAACTGAATTAATAACATGTCAATAGATTAAACATTACAATTAAACTGAATTAAGAACATGTCAAATCTGCATTTGTGTAACTAGTAATGTTTGTGTTGCCTTCTTGTGTTTGTTTTGTATAAATCAGGTACCATTAGCCATAAGTATATTAATTTGCTTTTTGTCTCTTCCTGTCGTTGTTTTATTATTATTGTCTTCTTATTTATGTTGTTTTAATTTAAAATATTGTGTCGACACTGTATCTTTAAGCTTAGTAATCTGTGGAAACGTCGTGGATTGTACATTAGCCTACTAATAATTTGTTGTTATATTTACAGTAACACACATTGTACAATTGTTTTTTTTTCATAAATAAATAAATAAATCTTTAAATATAAGACTTTCATAATTTTATAAATAGTAGTTTGCAGCTGTTAATACAACGTGAAACAGAATAAACGCAATATTTTAAAAGGGGTCATTGTACTCATAATTATAAACAACTTTCACTATGGGACCAAAACACTGAAATCACGAAAAAAAAATCGACTGACCCATCCATTTACGGGCGTATAACTTGACAAAATGTACTGAAGAGACATTCAGACATATTATTTTCG
This sequence comes from Mamestra configurata, assembly GCA_002192655.3. NCBI lineage: Eukaryota > Metazoa > Arthropoda > Insecta > Lepidoptera > Noctuidae > Mamestra > Mamestra configurata. Next base: position 259,836 of record NDFZ01005415.1, read on the forward strand.
CGTTTTTGGGCTTGGCCCTAATAGGTATTGCGTTTATTCTGTTACACGTTGTATATCAATAATAATCTTAAACATAATTTAATAAAATCTTTGTTTTGTCAAGTTGTAAAACCGTGGAGAACAGAAGCAAGCCAGATCTAGGATAATTAAACCATACACTAGATATTTTTGAACATACCTAACTAGCTAAATAACACGAGAGCCACTCGTACTGTTTAATATAACCTCTAAATAAAAATCTTTCTAAATAAAACAGACCAACAGTCCCAGTTATATTTTCCTGAAATAACGCTCGCACACATACTAAAATTTTATATTCCTGCCACTCAAATTGTATCAGAGTCAGAATAAAATTCAAGAATGATTGCCTTAATATAAAAATATTGCCTGTCATAAAAATAAGCGCGGAAAATTTGTTAAAAATATAGTTTTCTATACTGGCATTATTAGTTACTGCAGTGCTGAGTATAGGCATCTTCTTATACAGTGAAGAAAGGAAAATGGTAGTCGAACTTACTCAATCCTAAACGTCGGTAAAAAAAAAATTGGTTGTCTGTAAAGTCGGTTTACGGACGATAGTTTAACGTGACAACGTCATAACAAAACATTGATGAAATGATTGCATACTTTTACGAATAAAATTGAATCGTGCAGTGCTCTCGCTCCGATCGTAACGTTACAATGAGTCATCCTTTTTCGCGCGTGCAGCCGGCGTTCATCGATTTATTAGGCGTTGTCACCTCAAAATTAAAGCAAGGCTTCGTCACCCCATTGAGAGTTAAGCTCGCCTTTGTACAGTCAACAAAGCTATTTGGTATGCAGGCAGCTAAGTTGCAACTACTTTTAAACAATGCAGTGAGTGTGCTGAAAAGACAATTATTGTACACTACACTCGTAAGTATGCCATAAGCCTAAAAAGTTATAACGCACATATTAGAAATAAATATTGTTTTAGTTTTCAAGGTGTTTCTGTTTTTTATAATGCCAATAAACACAATTTTCTTTTATTCTTTCAAAATTTTGCTTGTATACCAAGTAGTTTTGTTGACTGTACATAAGCTGCCGTTCATCATGATTTGTATCTGTATGTTTTTGTATGCAATACCTAAAGAATAAGTATTTTACATGGATCTTAAATTCAATCAGCCTAGCTCTTTCCGTACCACTACTACCAGTATTTTACATGGAGCGACTTCCTTTCTACCTCGACAACCCAGTAACTGGGTAACAGGATACCCCTTGACAAGACTGGTTTCAGATTTTCTGACTTTTGACTCTCGTAACGACTGTCAAAGATCTACAAGTGACAGTCACGACCAGCAGCTGAACGTGCTTTCTGAGGCACGGAGGAAACTCAGTATGTTCAGATGGTCACCCATCCACAGACCAACCTTGGCAAGCGTTGCTTAACCTTGAATATCGACCCATGCGGCACAAAAATACCCCTTATAAAGCAAAAACCCAAAAATAAAAACCAAATGAAAAATAATAACAACTCCCGTCCTCCATAAATCCATCCCGCGGCTCCCTGAATCACTTTAGCTCTATCGTGCGAAATACAATGTATCATAACCATTGTAGCTCGGGTTCCGGCGCAACGTTTCCTGAGCACAGCCAACCGGCAATGTACAACGTACATGGAGAATAAATCGAGCGGCTAAAACTGCATTTTTCTCCGTACAGGCGTGATATGTAGGACATTTCCTTCCTCTCCGCAGTCGGGTAAAGTGTTCTGTGTTTATTTTTGTGTATAATAACGTCTTGTTTTTTGGCGTGATGAGGAATTGGTGTTTGCTATATATCTTATTTAGCTGTATTTTAGCGGATCTCTACTCTCGTCCCACTATATTCGAGCCAATATGGTTGTAGAAACGAAAGAAATCAAGTATAAAACAGTAGCTATGCGCCACGCAGTTTCATTCATTGAGATTCTGAAAAGAGTTATACATTTTTCAGCAATAAAAAGTGTGTATGACACTTGGGAATAGTGTAGCTTTTTACTGGCTAAATAATACAGCCGCCTATCTAAATAATAACAGCCGCACGGGTCGATCTTCAAGGTTAAGCAACGCTTGCCGTGTTTGGTATGTGGATGGGTGACCACCTTGATATACCGAGACTCCTCCGTGCCTCAGAAAACACGTTAAGCCATTGGTCCCGGCTGTCATTTGTAGATCTTTTGCAGTCGTTATAAATAGTCAGAAGCCAGAAATCCGACACCAGTCTTACCAAGGAGTACCGTGTTACCCAGTTAATGGGGTGTGGAGGTCTGGTAGGCAGCTGAATCCGGTTTGACTGGAAGCCGACCCCAATATAATTATTTGTGGAAAGGCTAGGCAGATGATACAGACGCCTTTGTATCATCGTCCAGCCTTTATCAACTGTGTTCTAATTTGCTTCCAGTCTAACAAATATCAATATTTTGCCTTTTTAACCGACTTCAAAAAAGGAGGTTCTGCGTTCGACCCGTATGTATGTGTTTGTATGTCCGCGATTTTCTCAAAAACTATTAATCCGATTTAGATGTGGTTACCGTAACATAAATGCATATTCTTCAAAGAAGGTTTAAGTAATAATCAGAGGTCGGAATTAGGTAGAGTTATTTATGTACTTACACTGATTTCATACAGCGAAAGAATAAAGTGGATATGCCTCAAATCCCGAGATTAATTTTTAACGAAAAGAAAATTCCCGTTATTTATTAAATAAAAAGTTTAAATGACTTTTACACAATTTAAGCCACTGCACGCGCGACGTGTCCAAATTTATATCAACGACATCGGATGTCCGAAGTTGCAAAATTCCAATGCGCACACGCGCGATGTTGCCACATTTGTAGTTCGCACGCACAACGTAGCTTGTGAAAACAGAAGAAATAATATTATTATTTATTTGTAATATTGTTGGCCACACGAGATTGTCTATTAGAAAATCATAAATAATAAAAGTACATAAATAACTCAACCTAATTCCGACCTCTGGTAATAATATACTAGCTGTCGCCCGCAGTTTCGCCCGCGTGACAGTCAAAAATTATCCCAAGGGAACATACTCCGGGGATAAAAAGTCCTTTGTGTTATTCCAGTCTATAATCTACCTCCATCCATTGATCTTAAACTTTCGCATTTATTATGGTATGGTATAGAAATATAGATTCTATAAGGATCTGATGAAGAACTTCGGAGATAGACAATGGAACTCTTTAATAACCAACTGCAAATGAGCCGCGTTTCCTGCGATCGTATGTATTGTTGTCACCATGCCATAGCATAACATCACGCCTGTACGCTTTGAAGGGGTAGGCAGATGTATAGACCATAGAGTAGATACAACGTTACATTGCCGAAAGTGCTGCTCCGATTTGGATGGAGCGTTCGCTATTCGACATCATAATTTTTGGGAACAAAAAAATGAGACAATAAAAAGACATTTTTTTTTAAATAAAATATATTATAGCCCATTTCGTCCAGGTATGCGACGTCTACTGGCTGGAATGATGATTATGATGATGTGAGAAGATTTCTTTCTTGCAGCGTTGGCTTAATCTTAAAGATCGAGTCGTACACCTGTTGTTGTTCTGTTTTGTCTGTGGTATGACCAGAGACTCGTGGTACCTAGTTAATGTCCGGTCCAGACATAGTTTGTCAGATTTTAGTTACTGGTTAAGTTATTTTCTTTTAATGTTGTGTTTTTGTGCGTAATTTCTGGCGGAATAAACGTATTTTCTTTCTTCCGTTAATATTTAGCCACGAGTACTAAAAGTCCTAGGTACGACCATTTTCTAATATTCGTTTGCCCCTTTCGACGATTGATCCCGTATTGCAGAAACAATTTCAGATACAAATTTCAAACTACCTGTGGCCTGTAGGCGATGCAAATATTTGTTCCGAGTGGGATTACCGTCGAACCTGCGACCCGTAGCGAGGAAGCCAATCGCTCAGTCACTGCTCACACGTGCACTCAATCTCGGTTTTGCATACGGCTCTGGGATTTATTCCGAACCACGACATAACATCACGCCTGTTGTATGAAGGAGGTAGGCTGAAGAGTATCATGACATACTCATTTTAACAGTTTTGTTTCGTTGTTACCATTAACTGAGCAATATACTAAGCTGTAATATATATTTTTTTTAAATATCGCAGCATATGCAGAGATAGGGACCTTTTTGGCCTCGCACAAATTAATTTCATATTTTTTGGCTTATTAATTGATTATTTTTTTATTTATTAATTAAAATCTCCCTTACAATTACAGGTGTATACCTAATGCGATAGCGCGGTCTAACTGTACACTGTAAACTGTGAAACTAATAGTACTTATAATACACACACAATATTTAAAATATAAAATAAAACATATAGCCTACCCTAATCTACACTATAACATAAAATAAACAGCAGTATTTTTGCGAATTCACTCAAATGGCATGTAAATACATCGATCTTGATGTGAAGATCGTTAATATCCCGAATTGCGCGGGTCAATGGTGTTTTGGCGAATAAATGTAAATTGATGAATTATGATGTGAGTACGGTTAGTTTTTAATTTATTTTACTTTTTTGTTTGTCTTGTGCGAGTCTCAAATAAACATTTTTTCCTTTTAATAATCCCACCAGAATGTTTTCTGTCTATGGCGTGTCCAAGGTGATGAAGTAGCTGGGAGTAACATGGCTAAGCCGGTTTATTTTTCTATTTAGATTTTTTAACATTATTGTGTGCGTCTTTTCGGCAAGAGTGGAAAGTTTTTCTTTCTTTAATCTAGGCTTCAAGGTTTCAAGGCAATAATATAATGAAAATATTTTTTTTTTAACTTTGCTCCTCACTATGATTTCTCTTGTTTCGTGGGCTTTTAAAACACAACCAGCCAGACCCGGAACAATGGTCCGTAGACCATAAAAATGTTTGCTCCGTTTTTTTTTATTTGAGATGAGTTTGCACTAGTCTAGGTCAACTTACCAAGAAGAAGCCAGTTCACTCTAATTTTAAAGAGACCCGTGCGGGAATCGAACCCGCGATACGCAGCTCAACAGCCAAGCGCTTAGCTATACATTTATATTTTTGGAAGGGTTGGGCAAAAGTTATCTATAGTACACCTAGATTTCCACATTTACGTTCAAGCCACGAGAGATAATTCATAGAGTAAACGACAAGGTAAACCTTAACCTAATGAATTTAGAAACACGGCAATAATAGTTCAATCTGGAACTAACATCACTACAAACAGCGACTAACGTGTTAGTAAATCTGTTACCCACTTAATGAGACTTCATTATAAGGCACAAGGTCGCAATAAGGCCATGTACCCGTTGTCTACGCAACAAAGCCGAGCGGCAACATCAAAGGCTCGCAAACCCTTTGATTTCGCCGCCTAATGAAAGTGTTAAATACACTCACTGTAATTTAGACAGTGTTTTGACACGGTACGGTTATCTGAGGATTAATTTGGTTAATTTATTTTTGGTTACAACGGTTAATTAATTTTTTTATTTTTGGAAAATGGAGCGCAGCGTAATGGGGGATACTTTCACTGCCCCGTTTCTGTAGCGTCTCTGAAATGTTTGCCGAGGCCCACACAGACGGCTTTCAAGCCATAATACGCAAAAAAAACTGCTTCGCAGCAGCGAAGCAGTTTTTCTCCGCACTCTGCACAGCAGTGCAGAGTGCGGAGTAATCGCAACTATATCCTGAGGGCTGTGGCGAAGAGCTATTCCCCAAATATTAGGATTTTTGTGCGGAGGTTGATAAGGTAGGAAAATATATATTTTCCTGCCGGATCATCCTTTGTTTAAGTACTATTTTTATGTGACCATCTTAAGATACCGAAACTCCTCCGTGCCTCGAAAAGCACGCTAAGCCGTTGGTCCCGGCTGTCATTTGTAGATCTTTCGCAGTCGTTAAGAATAGTCAGAAGCCAGATAACTGATCCCAGTCTTGCCAAAAAGTACCGTGTTACCCAGTTAATGGGTTGTGGAGGTCTGGTAGGCAGCCGCTCCATGTAAAATACTGGTATTCAGCTGAATCCGGTTTGACTGGAAGCCGAACCCAGTATAGTTGGGAAATGGCTAAGCAGATGATGACTAAAATATAAGCTGTTTGCAATACTAACAAAATATGGATGGACTGTTGTCCGAAATAAATGGAATTTAATTTAATTTAACGAACAGAGGTCCAATTCTACAAAAGATTTAAGCAGCCTTCGCATTTGTATCTCAGTCGCTCTCTCAATCTATCAAAACACCTCTTAAGTTTCCCACTGAGATCCGAATGCAAAAGTAGCTAAAAAATTAGAATAATTGGCCCTCGAGTCGCCTTAGAAACATTACCCTGCACCAAGTAACAGATTCTGGGGATGAAACAGGTAGGTTGAAGGGGGAGCGGGCTGGCCATGTCACACAAATGCATCCGGAGGGGTGGGCGCAGATCTTCACTCACTGGATGCTCGTGGAAGGACATCGTCGTCGAGGTTAACCGCGGCGAAGGTGGAGTGACGATCACATCATGTTAGTGGGGTAGACTTGGCCAGAGCTTGCCCAAGACAGAGAGGTTTCGAATGAAAATGTGAAGGTCTTTGCCAAGCAGTTGGATACAGTGTAGTTTGGGTTAGAAAGTCAAAAAAACTTTTTATAAGTTGTTTTATACTTTGTAGTGTTTTTTTTTATTTGGAATCGGTTGTTTTTTTCGTAGTTTTTTTATTTTTAACTTTATAGTTGTACCCCACACCTAACAACACCACTGGAACGAAAAATATGCAATTTCGTTTACTAAATGATTTAAAATCCAACAACTCCACCGATTATGATAAAATTTCTATGAGACCAACCGGAAAGTATATGCTTTCACTAAAAAAAAAAAAAAATTTCAAATCGGTTCATTAATGACGGAGTTATGAGGTAGCAATCATACAAAAAAAGTCATACAACTGAATTTTTCTTTTTTTTGAAGTCGGTTATAAATCGTGTAACTAAATCTGATTGAAATTCTTCACAGACTGATGGCCTGACAGTAATAGGACCTTTTTTATTCATAGGAAATCAAAGACCTGCCAGTGTTCTTTCAAATTCCCTTTGCGTTCCAGGTAACTCGTTCGAACAATTCCACAACCCTGGCAGAACAGTGGTAGGAACTATAGTATGCGCCAGATAAATGTGGAATAAAGTATATTGACTTTTCCCTAATAACTGTTCATAGGTACCTGAACAATTAAATATGAATCGTTTTTCATTATTAGACAATGTTAAGGATCACGAGAGATGATGATTCGGGACAGCTTTGTGTCATTAATTCTGTTTTTCAAATTAAAAATGTCAATAATTGTAGGTGGGTCAATGACCGTTATTCCACGATTATCTGGCGCCTACTATAGTCTTATAAAATATCAATTTACTAACAGACGTGAAAGAACTTCCACTTATAAACAATGCCTGTCTCTAGAAAACATCATCCCCTTCTGCATGAACATCAGAAACAATGTCATTCATATAACACCCCCCCCCTGTTCCGTCATAGTCTAAAAACAGAACAGTTGTAACAGAATAACCGGGCCACTTTCCCGGTATTTTTAAAACCCGGTTCACAAACCCCTCCAGTGATAAAGTTAGGTAGTCTACCTCAAACCATGCAGGTCCGTGATGAATGTGAATGGCCAGTCTACCTGGTATGCAGTCAGCGAGGGTTTAATTCAGCGGCCGAATACCGCGGAGCCTTTCAGCTTCTACCAATATTTTCTGAATAAACTTGTTGGGTGCTTTTTGAGGGGACGATGCGATGGTACGATATGTCGTGTCGTCAGGATGATTAGAAATTCATCATCTACCTAGCCTTTTCCCAAGTATATTGGGGTCGGCTTCCAGTCAAACCGGATTTGGTTGAATACTAGTATTTTACGTGGAGGTGTTGCCTACCAGACCCCACAACCCATTAACCGGGTAACACGGTACTCCTTGGTAAGACTGGTGTCAGATTTTCTGGCTTCTGACTATCCATAAAGACTGCCAAAGATCTACAAATGACAACCCGGACCAACGTGCTTTCCGAGGCACGGAAGTGTCTCGATATGTTAAGATGGTCACCCATCCACGACCAACCTAAGCAAGAGTTGCTTAACTTGAAAGATCGACCTGTGCGGCTGTTGTTATTTAGCTGTTATGATTAAAAATTAATGCCTATGAAACACAGTGTCTGCTGCAGTCTATTTCTTGATGCTAACAATCTGGGGTCTTTAAGTCAAGAGTGAATAGGTTACTTCTAGGCAAGCGTGCTCCATCGTCGACCACATCATTGCTTTCCATCGGGTGAGATTATGGGCAAACGTGAGCGTATCAACAATAGAAAAGAAAACGTGTTTTGTCGTGTAGCATGATTAAAAGATAATCCTTATGCCAAACAAAATATTTAAATGATAAATTATTATGATGTAACTATTTTTTCCTAATGTTACTTCAGTCGGCTGTCAGTGCAGTTGATGGTGCTTTTAATAAGTAATCTCTCAAATAATTAACTTTTAAAACCGAACAATCGTAAGCTCTAAAAAGCCTCGTCGGAAGGCAACAGCATCAAAAACTTGCGTTGAAAGAGGACGAGGATTAAAAACAGCTATTCCCTTTAAAAATATGTCCTTTTAGGATTACTTGTGGGTAAAAGAAACATGCCTTTGCCTCGTGTTTCTTTTGCTTTTATTTAGTCTCAATCTTTTAGCAAGTGGTAATTTTATTTGAAAAAATACGTTTCGTTTTTTTTTTGTTTTTTCGGCGGTAAAATTTTTGCGGAACGAATTTTGTTTAAAGTAAATATGGTTCGTAAAGAAAGAAAGAAAGAAAGTAAGAAAGTTTTAATGTAACGCCGGTGAGTGAAAAGTTAAGGAAAATTGATTGGCCTTATATGGTATTACATGTCGTTGTGCGGCGTAGGGTTGACGATTATGTGTGATATTCTTCCCAGATAAAACACCAGGAAGTGGTGACGGGCGTGCGTTTTGAGGGACTGTCTTTATGTAGAACTTTAACGTTCAAAAAGTGCTGGCACTCAGCCTAATTTGAATAAATGACTTGATTCTGATTTTGGTTTTGATTTTGATTTAGATTTTTATATTGTATTTTGGTTTTGATTTTGATTTTGATTTTGATTTTGATTTTGATGAGAAACATTCTAATATGAACACTTCCTAAGATACAGACAGTTTTCCTGCCTAGTTTAGGAAAGGGAGTCCTATGACCCATTTTATAATTGTTGTACTGGTTTTTCTTTATAGCATTTAAGTAGATAAGACAACTTTGTATACCATATACAAACTACTTATTGAATAAACTTATTATTATATTATATTATTATAACTGCATTGAGATAACCCGATGATGAATATAAAAGCATTATCTGCATTGTGTCTTCGTATCAGCCGAAAAACGTCCACTGCTGGACATGACCCCCAGGGGGGGGGGTGCCTTAATCGCCACGCTTGGCAGGTTTTTGCCTGATCGCAGTGTAGCTGTTGCAATGCACAGAGAATGCTGCTGCCCATTCTCTGGTGAGTCCCATAGTCGCCTCTTACGACACCCACGGGAAGTGATGGGAGAACATGTGCATTGTGTGAGTGTATCTAGATTAGGATTTTCTTTTTTTCAGTGAAACATTTTCTTAATAAACATTTTTCTTTATTTTTTCTTTTAATAAGGGGAGATCTGTCTTAGGCAAGAAAAGGACGGAATGAGAACTTATTAAACATGTCGCTGTCAATAGAAACAGTGTCCATAAGTCGGGCACCATTGCCACGTTGAACGGCAATGTTGGTTTTTTGACCGAAATAAAAAGCCAGTCTTTTGATCATGTGTAGAGCCGAGTAGCTATTTTTTAACCCCCGACGCAAAAGAGGGGTGTTATAAGTTTGACGTGTCTGTTTGTCTGTGTGTCTGTCTGTGTGTCTGTCTGTCTGTCTGTCTGTCTGTCTGTCTGTCTGTCTGTGGCATCATAGCGCCCGAACCACTGAACCGATTTCAGTTTAGTTTTTTTTGGATGAAAGGAGACTTAATCGAGAGTGTTCTTAGCTATGTTTTATAAAAATCGATTGAGCCATTTAAGAGTGATGGTGGGTTAAAGTTGGGATGGAAGAACCAAAATTCTACAAATGTGCCCAAAATGGTTGTCAAATGAAAGATAAGATATTTTATCAGTGGTAGGACTCTGTCTAGCCTGAGGAGTCCGCCTGGGTGAGTACCACTGCCTTATCTATTTCTGCCGCCAAGCAACAATGCTTGCATTGTTGTGTTCCGGTTTGAAGGATAAGGTAGCCAGTGAAATTACAGGCAAGAGGCATTTCATCTTAGTCCTCACAGTGACAACGCACTTGCGGTTCTGCGTGATTATATTCAACATTGCAGAATACACATTATTATCTTTTTTATACTACTCAGTGACAAACGAGCAGACAGCCCACCTGATGGTAAGCGGTAACTGTCGCCCATAACACCCACGGATCACGCATTCAAGCTGCTGGCAACAAAAATGTTAAATCTAAAATAAAGTACTATATATAAAATATACCAATGTTGGTACTAACATACAAAAAGTATTAAATAAAAACTTAAATTAAAAATT
>NDFZ01005415.1:271462-362765 GCA_002192655.3 Mamestra configurata
ACCCTAATCTCTTCAAAATTAGAGTGAACAGGCTTCTTCTGGGTAAGCTCGCTCCATCGTCGACTTTGTCTCTGTCATCTATGACCTAGACTAGAGTCAAGAGCAAACCCATATTAAATAAAAAAAATAAAATAAAAAAAACAAATTATTATTTCGTACTTTTTTAGGTAGGTTTCTGTGTCGGGGGTTTTTTTAATTTTTAATTTAAGTTTTTATTTCGTTAACAGGACAAGCGCCTCTAAAGATACTTTATTACACATACTTCAGGTTGTCAACCCTCTGCTAACCCTTCAATATTTAAATCATAAGTGCTTATAAAAATGCCTCGGTATGTTACACGGGTACATCGACAAGCTCATTATACTTTTAAATGGCTGCCAGCACTTCACACAATATTTTACGACAGCATAACCCTTATTCTACTAATTTTTACACGAAAATATAAACCCTTAGCCATCGCATACAAAATTGATATGTACACCAGACGTTACCGTAGATTCAGTTTTTATAGAAGAGACACTCGTGTACTTTCTTTATTTGTAAGAGAGCTTTGAAGAACCAGAGAATGGACAGCAGTATACTCAATACTTTTATTGCATTCCACATGGATTTCTAGGTGGTATAATAACAAATTGGTTCATATAGACCCTGTGGGGCACAGCAAGATAAGTATCTAGGTTAGGAGAGAGGAAGCATTTTATGATATGTAAAATTACTTAAGAAACTCTTAATATAGTTATAGATTGAGAGATGTAAATAGAATTAACAAATCAAATAAAATTTAAGGACATGAATAGGTACTTAAGTTATGCATCTCTCTCTGTGCATTGCAACAGCTACACTGCGAACGCCAACCTGTCTGCCAAGCGTGGCGATTATGGCAAACGCCGTTCAGGGGAGGCCTATGTCCAGCAGTGGACGTCTTTCGGCTGATATGATGATGATGATGATGATGATGATGAAGAGAGTTTTTAATGTCGGTGATCGTTCAGTAAATTACTTAAGAGTATGAGTGCAGCATCACTCATACTTTTGTTATTTTTTACTTATTTAGTTTTTAACTTGTCTTTACTAACATAATTTTAAGAACACTATCGTTTAGGTTAAAATAAACTTATGTATGTAGGTATGTCGTTTTGTGGCAATTTAATACTTTTTCTTTCTTCTGTTGTTTTTCCAACTATGTTGGGTTCGGCTTACGGTCTAACCAGATTCAACAGCTGAACACCAGTATTTGACATGAAGTACTGCGTTTTGTTGCCATCGTGGAGAACCTGGATGAAGTTAGCGCAGGAACGTGGGGATTGGCACAAGAAAAGGGAGGCCCATGATGGCATAATGATGATGAGTCTGACCCTTGGATCGATAGCACGATACCCCAAGACAGTCAAAGATCTAGCAATGACAGCCAGTATCAACGGCTTAATGTGCCTTCTGAGACACGGAGGGGTCTCGGTAAGTTACGAGTCGCCACCATTCATGGACTGACCTCGACAAAATCTGCTTGACGTCGAAGCAGTGTGAGTAATTGTAACTGTTATGATATTGCCACAAACTCTTTTCAACACAATCCTGACAATTTGACCCGTTTATGACACATCGAAACTATGAATCCATATTTAGCGACGTTCACACTTATTATAGCCCCTTCTAGTCTTCTACACACTCTCAACCTCTGACGCAACCTAAGCTGAATTTTATTATAACCCTCCATTGTTCATGTCACACTTCAAACTACTGGGGGTCGAATCAACCCACCGTAATCCTTTTCACAATAATAGCGACGCCATTTTAGGCCATTCTCTGCAGGTTGATATTTATACCATTATATTAGTACCCTTTAGGCCAGTGGTTCCCAACGCGAATCACTGGCGGTCCGCAAGGGCCAAAATATGGTCCGCAAAAGATTTAAATATCAATCTTTTCACCTCAAAAATAACATTGATGAAACCTGATTTTAAGATTTTATCAATGCTCATTACTTTTGGTCTCAAGGAATGTCTATGTTTTCTTTTATATATTATTAATATCCTAGGTCTAGCTCGTTTCGCCACCTTTTTCTGGGCCATCTTGCATTGTGTGGAGACTTTTGCCCAACCGTCACAGTGCATACGGCTCACGTGACCCGCCCTGACCCATTTGAGCCTGGCAGCCTTATCTTCTTCTCACCCACGTTTATTATTCCCGTTTTGGAACGCTGCGTGGTGTTTCTAATTCTGTCCTGTCTGTTTACGCCCAGAATGCTGCGTGCCATCGCTCTTTGACAAACTTCAAGGCGCAACCTATAACCTAGTAACACAGTTTAATTTTATGCTAAAAAAAGTTGTCTGGTTCCTTTGATTTCTTTGTTTCTTCCAAATCAAATGGTCAAATAAAGTTTGGGAACCACTGCTTTGGACGAAATTTTACGAAATTGCCCCTGTATTATAAATTAGTGATTTATCTTAGAGGTTTTTGGGCCTGCCATGTGTTTGTAATGTGCCAGACGTGTTAATAAATGCCTTAATTGAAAATGGTTTAAGAAAATATTTTGGCGCAATTTAAAATATTCGAATCGTGGTTTGTGTAATCAATTTTGGTTTTGTTCGTTTTGAAAACACGAATGTTTATTTAATTGAAATATCGGTATATTGCTTGCCAATAAAATTGTAAAGTGCTTCTATTTGACCACTGAATGGTGTGATGAAATTCGGACTCATTATATTCAATATTCGACAAGCATGACTAGCTATGAAATGATTCGTATTAAACTGTACAAATTAATCATGGATGGATAGATTTTGAATTTATTTTCCTCAATTACGAGATACGCAATACAATGTTCACAACCCAAATAAAAAATATCACAAAGAGGATTCTCAGAAACGGTTGACCTTAGAACTCTCAAAAAATCTTTTGAATGAGTAATATTATTTTAGCGAATTAAAATTTTCTGCCAATCTTACTCAGCGATTCTAAGAAATGAGCCGAATCAAACAATTCTAATAATTAATGAAATCATTCTTCAAAGAACAAAACATTAATTAAAAATCACGTCTTTGAAATTAAAACATTCGGACTTTAAAAAAAAAAGATTCTATTTCATTACGAGAAGCCAATATTAGTTTAGGTTCTTTACCAATTAATTAGATTTCCACGTTTTGGTTGATTCTCTAGAGTCTGATGTACCCTTCTGTATAATATATTCAAGGGTTTTAATATTAGTACCGAGACCGTATGGACACACTAGGTACCTTTTTTATCGATGGGATATCATCAAATGACTAACCGCTCTAGACGGAGCGGAAGGGAGTATCAGACTCTTACTGACTAAAACCCATCCATGTTCCTCGAAATGCCCTTTGCGTTCCAGGGCCGCGGTAACTCTTTCTAACAAATTTAACTGGGTAACACGGTACTTCTTGGCAAGACTGAAATCAGATTTACTGGCCTCTGACATTCCGTAATGACAGCCGCGACCAACGATTAAACGTGGTTTTCGAGGCACGGAGGATACTCGGTATGTTACGATGGTCCCCCATCCACAGACCAACCTTGGCAAGTGTTGCTTAACCTTGATCGACCCGTGCGGCTAATATTCTTTAGCCATGAGCAACAACATAAGCCATTTACATAAAGGATTAAAGTACTGCTGTTTACAGGTAGAAATAAGTATTCCAAAGGCATTTAATACCATGACGCAAAATTAACGCTGCGATTTCAAAGATTTTAGCGAACTGCCCGCGGGTACTTCTGACCCATCTCTACTTTTAGTTACCCTAATACGGCCAGCGGCGTTTGAGTGTTACTCCGAATTAAAAAGGAGACAGAAAGTGTAGGGTTAAGTCTGACTCTAATGTAACATCAAAGTACCAACGGCCCTTTAGGGGATATCAGAAAATAAGACTTATTTTTGTATGAATAGAAAAATAAAATCTTAGTAGAATAGAGAATTGAATAGTCTGACTGGATTTTTTTTGTAAATGATTTTTTTCATAAGCATTTTCGTTGAGCTTTTAGAGCCTTTTGAATAATGGAAAAACACTACTAAAAAAATCCTTTCTGACTTATCATGAGCTCATAAAGGCCCCTAGATGGGCGCGATACTACAATTTAATACCAATGAAGAAGTCATTCTACGAATAAAATATATATTCAACATTTTCTATGAAAAATGGTCGCCGCATCGATTCGTGTCGCAATGATGCGTCGCGCCTATCTTTGGGAGCCTTAATAGTTCGTGCAGATACTAATAATGTTTTGAAAAGACAATGAACCTTTGACCTTTAGGGCTGAAAAATTGCTGACTCAGCTATGTACCATCGGGTCGCCAAACACAGGCTTCATTGGTCATTATTTTATTAATTAAAATCGACAATAGTGATTAGAATCTAAAATCTCATTTCTATGCAAATGTGAAATGTTTTAGTTTATATTGTTTATTGAATATCAAATGCCCTTTGGAGGTCGAGATGGTTGTTAATTTTTTATTATGTAATAAAAGACAGTTTTGGAGGAGACAGTGGCTAAATAAAAAAAACGGCCAAGAGCGAGTCGTGCAAAGGGTTCCGAACGAAAATTAAAAATAACGATATTTTAAAATCAGACTTCTTATAGCCTTTCCTGTAATCTTTTGGTAAAGAGCTATTATGTGTATTTTTTCAAAATTTTAGGTAGTTCGGAGTTAAGGGGGGGGCGGTCAAATTTTCATCCATTTTCTCACTTTCGAACGGAATATTTTAAAATTATTATTATTATTAAAAAAAAACATTTTTTATGTATTTTTTAAAATAGTCCTTAACCTTAAAATGAGCCTTTTGATTTGATCTGTCACACGTTACAATTGAAAATGCCTTTTTATAATTTTCTAATTTGACCAGGTCAAAAAAAAACCGAAATATTTTTATTATAAAACATTTTGTTTTTTTTTTATTTTTTTTTGCTGTCGTATTTGGGACGCAAAAATATATATGTGTACCACATTGCAACTGCATCGGTCCAGTAGATTCGGAAAAAATCGGCTGTGACAGACAGACAGACCGACAACCGAGTGATCCGATAAGGGTTCCATTTTTCCATACAGAGGCTTGGCACCCTAAAAAGCTGTATGGAAAGAAGATCTCTGAGGAAAAGCAACTCTTGCAGAGGTCAGTCCATGGATGGGTGATCATCTTAACAGAGAGAGATTCCTCCGTGCCTCGCAACGCACGTTAAGCTGGAGGTCCCGACAGCAGTTTGTAGATCTTTGGCAGTCGTTACGCATTGTCAGAAGCCAGAAAATCTGACACCTGTCTTGCAAAGGGGTATAGTGCTACCCAGTTACTGGGTTTTATGGTCACATAGGGTACGTGGTCACATAGGTATAGAGGTATGCGGAACAGGGAGTAAATTCCCGAACACCTCCACTATAGTGGGAGGATCCTCCGACCAGACGGTTGTTATTTCTGGTGGGCAACTGCCTGATAGTTGATATTCGGACTGTTGTATATGTTCAAATCGCACGGAGAACTTTTATTGCGCGATGCAGGATTTCGTTTGTAGTTCATCGCTGGCAGGATTGGCATTGCGGTTCTTTTTGTTGCTGTACATTCATCCATTTACCTGATACGCAGCTGAATCTAGGAAAAGGCTAGACCAATAACATAGACTTGACTAAAGTTCCAGTGAACTTTATAAAACAGCTCTACAGAAATTCTCTAAAGAGTCAAAGTTTTTGAAGAAAAGGATGCCTTTCAACTAAAAATAAACTTCATCTTTTGTCCCCAAATACAAGATGTGCCGAAAAATCAACAGAAACCAACCTATTTGTTCGCAAATACGTTGCTTTCATATTTACATGCTCGGGGAAGAATGGACGAAATTTTGTTTTCGTTTAGTCAACACTAGCTGTTTCCGTGTTTTGCATCCAGCCTTTATGCTAGCTCTGGTCAACGTTTTACTGCACCGTTGGGTGAAATCTAAAGTTTCCGCACGCGGCTCTGCCCGCGTGTTGTTGAAAATTATCCCAAGGGAACATATTCTCGGGATAAAAAGTATCCTATGTGTCATTCCAGACTATAATCTACCACTGTGCCAAATTTCATGAAAATCCATTCAGCAGTTTTTGCGTGAAAGAGTAACAAACATCCATCCATCCATACAAACTTTCGCGTTTATAATATTAGTAGGATTAATGAATAAAATAAAAATGTCTTTATTGTCGAATTTGTGTGTTCGAACAATATTCTTGAAAAGCATCAACCTGGGGTCTTTAATTTAAGAGTGAATAGATTACATGTAGGCAAGCGTGCTCCTCATCGTCGCTTACCATCAGGTGAGATTGTGGTCAAACTCGATCATGTCTGTAGTGTATGCATACATAAATCTTTACTAAAATTATAAAGAGGAAAGATTTGTATATTTGTATGTAACGAATAAACTTAAAAACTACTGGATCGATTTGAAAAATTCTTTCAGCAATGGATAGCTACATTATTAGCGAGTAACATAGGCTATATTGTATCTCCGTACTCCCATGGTAACGGGAACTACGCGGGTGAAACCGCGTGACGTCCGCTAGTAACCAATAAATCAATAGTAAAAATATTACTTGTAGTAACAATTAATTAACGGATGTTTATTTAATATAGTTGCGTCGTCTCCGGTTATGTACTTACTACATTTAATGATGTGGGGACTGGTCGTATGACAGCTATCAGGGACTGAAGACGTGGTGCATTATTATGTATATTTTATTATCTAGTGTACATCAGTAGAAAACAAGGTCAGTCCAACCGGACGGGTATTGAGAGATTCCAGATCAACATCAACATCTAAAAATTTTTTTCCGATCCGGGAATAGAACTCAGGACCTCATGCTAAGCGATAGGTTTTTATGTAAAACGTTGAAAGTAACCTAATAAACGACCTGATTATGGACGTCAAGGGAAAAACTAATTAGGTAATACCATGGTGAAAATATCAGCCTATCAGCAGGGCATAATGACCGGGTAACTTAGGACCAGTCAGTCACATGACGATGGTAATTATTTGACCTTGAGCTGGTGCAGCATATAACAGAGTTTCAATAGAACAAGAGGACAGCTTATACTGGTTATTAAACCACATATTTATTTTACTATTGATAGGCACGCGTTTGACCACTATCTTACCTGATCGTAAGCGATGATGTGGTCGAAGATGAAGCACGCTTGCCTAGAAGTAACGTATTCACTCTTGACTTAAAGACCCCCAGGTTGTAGCTATCAGGAAACATAGACTCTGGCGAGGAATTCCACTCCTTATGTTCCTTACCACATGAATTTATACTCGTGGAGACTATTGAGATCCATTATCCCTTCAGAGGTTAGTTCCATGTCCACACGTTGCGAGTATATCCACTTACCTAATTTCCGGCAAACCTTATATTTACCGAGTCTGGAAACAATACCTCTTCATAAATAACAAAAGAGAAAATATCCCGTAATCTGCAGAAAGATCTATCGTCAACAATGAAGTATCAAATAAAATATCGTACATCCATTTGTTTCATAGAAAAGACGTATGCTGTTAAAGAGAGGGATGCAGTATGTTTGGAACCCTGTGTTGGATAGAGATGGAGTATGTGGCACCTCAGTGAATCGAGTGGCCCGAGGCGAGACAAACGCAATATCCTAGAGAACCTTACGGCTTGTAGGGATGGGGGGTGTCGATAGTATTTTTTTTGGTTTTATTTTATTGATTTATTTTGGGTGCCTGGGATTTTTGTCTGGTTAGTGTTGTGTATCACTGCAAAATTATACTATGTTTGAAATAATTTAGAAGACATCTTAAGCACAGCGACATTATAATGAAATTATACCTTACTGGTTTATGACCGTAGCTTTCCCTCTTTCTCATTTTACCAAGCTTTCTATAAATTAAAGAATTTTGTCAAAGTTTCAGTGATTTTTTTTCATCTTTATAATATTATTTTTGTATTATTAACAAGCAACCCTTCTCAACATTGCAAGGGAACAAATAATATACACAAAACCTCCTCGTTTATCGCTTTCTATATAAGTCAAAACCATATAAAAAATCGTAGTGTCTTTTAAAAGAAGTAAGCGGAGAAACATACGGCAGACAGCGACTTTGTTTTATAAAATTTAGAGGTAAAAATAAATTTATTTGTATTCCATTTATTTATTTTATTTACATATTAATTACATTTATATTATATAAAAAAAATATAATATATAAAAAAACATTTAAAACATAAAAAGTAGTAGAACTTATGATTATATATGTTTAATTTTAAATTATACTAGCTTTCGCCCGCGACTTCGTACGCGCATATCCCATTTCTCCCGTTCCCGTAGAAATTTCGGGACGAATTATACACCTAAACCTTCTTCTTGAATAACCTCATCCATTGGTGAAAACTGCTTGAAAATTGGTGCAGTAGTTTTTGAGTTTATCGCGAACAAACAAACAGACAGACTGACAGACGCGGCGGAGGACTTTGTTTTATAATAAATGTTAGTGATAGTCATATATTTTTGCGATTATAAATAAACTCTTGTAAATGTTATCACTTTAGTATTATTAAACTAGACGAGGCTATAACGTTTGGTTATTGAAATTGATTGATTTTATTAATTAATTTCAATTTTGTAATGCACTTATCATGCCCTACCCTTTGATCCACGTCACGCAAAGGGTGAAGTTCAAACTCAATTAATCAATTCATTTTCCAAATTAATAAATATTGTTTGTTTACAAGCCATAATAAAAATTGATTGCGGCCACATTAATCAATTAATAACAATTTTAAAGTTTTCGATTGTCGAAATGAACACCATTATCAAACTTTGGGATCGTTAATTATTATAATTTACGTTTATTGCAACGAAACTCTCAAATGTTTTAATGGCAATGTTTTGTTTTGTGTTTGTAATAAATTAATGGTTAAGAAATATATATTTTGCCTTCAAAGTTTGTTAAAAGCTTAGTTGTTCTTCGTCATGATTACTATGAATTATCTTAATCGTTATGATTATTATATATTATATTTATTAGTTTATTATTTTAGCATAATATATGTATTTTATTAGTATTATATATATATAATATAATAATATAATATCTTGGGACAACTCACACACGGTCATCCGATCCCAAACTAGGTAGAGCCTGTGCTATGGCAACCAGACAACTGATCAACATACTTATATATTTCTAAATACATACATATTATAGACAAATTACACCCACACACAGAACAAATGATCATGCTCATCACACAAAGATTTGTCCTGGGTGGGAATCGAACCCACGACCTCTGGTTTAGCAGTCAGGGTCACTAACCACTCGACCAACAGGCCAGTCGATATTATCTGTACATTCTTTCCGAAATGTTAAAATTCAATTTTGAATCTTGTTTTATTTATTGTACACCTACCACAGTATAGTCTTCATAACCCAAAGGTTCACTGGTAGAGAATGCCTTGATGCATTAAGTCCGCCCATGTACCACTATTGTACATATAGTTTAAATAAATAAATAAAAAAGGATTCTTGTTGTTCCATTAAACAATTAAATTGATTGCAACCGTACTGTCATATATATTTCATATCAATGTTCTATTTCGAGTTTAAAATAGAATAAAACTAAAGAAACTTTTTCAATTGCTTTAAAATTTATTTATAACAAAAAAAAAACATTGTGGTAAAATATCTTTGCGGGTTTTTATCTGACAACCTGACAAGTCGACTTCCGAAATCGATCAGCACAAGGTCTGTTTTCAACCCTTTAGATGTTTATCAAGTGGTTGAATTTTTACTTGTTACATTGTAAAATGTTGCGTGATTATTCCTTAGTTTGCGTGATACATTTGCATGTTTTAAACTTGTTAATTTTATGACACCCAATTTGGACATGAACGTTTTCTTGGTAAGTGAATTCAATGGCGTTATACTCGTAGTTACCAGTCATTTTCTATCAAAAGAAAAAACAAAAATTAAATATAATCAAGATTTTGTTTGATTTAATTTTTAATTCCATTTTATATTGTCTTGAAAAAGTCACCTTTACTATTGCGTGTCAGCCGTTCAAAAACGAAAAACAAACATTTCTTGCACTACCTACATTCCTACATTAACTACAACTTGAAGAAAATTTAAAATCCACCTCAATTCACACTGACCAAAAAGCATCGACACTGTCCCCTCACTACCCCACCATCCGCCCGTCTGATTGGCTGTCATGTTGACACAACTTATGAGCGTGATATGTTGTCCACTTACTTACAACACACGGCTCTAGCGAACACTTAGTATTTGAAGTTACTTATAGTTTGCTGGAACTAAGAAAATGGGTGAGAAGAAAATGGTTTGAGAAGTTGCAAAATCGTTTTTCAAAATTAATTGGCATGAGGAGCTTTTATTCCTTTCTTTAAGTTCTAAAATTTAATGGTTGTGTTTGTTGACACAACTTATGAGCCTGATAAATTATCCACTTAGTTACAACTCACGGTAGTAGTTGAAATGATACATAATTTGTTGGAACTAAGAAAATGGAAGAAAATATAATGGTTTTAGATGGTAGAAGATCGTTTTTTATTATTATGTAATTGGTATGAGAATCTTTTATTCAATTCCTTTCTTTGACTATTAATCCAATCCGCATTATTTCATGACGATTTTATGCAACACAAAGATATGAACAAAAAACTTTTTCAAAAGAATGCATTTTGTTTAGCCGTCAATTTTTACGTCAGTTATTTGAACACAAGAAATAAGTCGCATTTTTATTTATCTTTCAAAACAAAAGAAACGTTTTCTCCAAAACTAAAATCCTTCACTTTGAGATAGCCCATTTTCTACACACATTTAAATTATTGCGGACTAGCTGCCGCCCGCGGCTCCGCTTGTGTGAATGTCGAAAATTATTCCAAGACAACATACTCCCGGGATACAAGTATCCTATGTGTTATTCCAAACTATAATCTACTTATGCGCCTAATTTCATCAAGATCCGTTCAGCCGTTCTGACTTGATTGAATAACAAGCATCCATTTTGCAAACTTTTTTAAATCATCAATTTTTATTAAAAAAATCAATTGTTCTTATTTTATAAATAAAAAATAATTACCCAATAATATTTCAACCAATCGCGATTGCTAATAAAGCAAGTATCAGCTTTAGCGTTATATTATTTTAAGAGCCCAGTTTTTTTCCTAAAAAGAAGGTCCTAAAAAACATGATTTGCAATAAAATTCCAACTTTATCACGTGTGAAATAGAGTTTGTTATTCCATTTGTCAATTATCTCGAATACTATGTACTTATTCTAGGTACTTACTATAGGTATGGAAGTCCGTGATCTGCACAGTGTTGCAGTCCTCCCCGACCTGAAGGTACGTGATCTCACAGCGGTAGACACCTTCGTCTTCTGGCTTCACGTCATTGATGACCAGCTCAGCGTAAGTCATGTTCTTTGAGTACGATATTGTCACTCTGTGGGCAAAGAGAAGAGTCATGTTAGAAATATTATTACAAATAAACAAATGACTCAGAGGCAGGCGTGTTGTTAATCGTTTTTGTTTTATTTTATGATTTTGATATAATTTTATAATGTAATTTATTTCTCATTGTCATAATTAATTAATTTTATATAAAAAATTATATTGATTTGAATTTGAATTTTATTTTTTTTAAATTTTGTTTTAAATGTATCATCATAATATGATGGTACATTTAAAATCCATTTGATCATCCTATTTAGACTGTAATATTTCAATTTATAGCTGCAACCTGATACTGAAGAAGTTGTAGCAGATAAACTTAGTTGCTGGCTTAGTTTGACCTGGAAATTGAACCTCCTCATGTTCAGCAAGTCAAAAGTGGTGCTTATGACCACTTCACAAACAAGATTATCACTCTAACTTTTAAGAGAAATAGAAGAATCAATTCAAAGTTCAATTCAATTCAATACATGAGCACTTATAAACTTCAGAAGGTAGTCATCATCATATCAGCCAAAAGACGTCCACTGCAGGACACAACAACCGGTCTCGTATTCATCGGCTACCCGCGACCCTCACCAGGTCATCGATCCACCTTGTGGGAGGCCTTCCAACGCTGCATCTTCCGGTACGCGGTCGCCACTCCAGAACTTTTCGGCCCCATCGGCCAGCTAAGCTAGTGGTCGTTTCCTATCAAGAAGAACCGTAATCGAAAGGAGACTGACAAGAATATTGAGTCATTTAAGTAGGTAGGTAGTGGTTAAAAAAAGAGGTACACTTAAGAATGAAATAAAACAAATTAAGCACAAAAATCGCAAACATTACCCCTTTCCAAAACCAACGAGTCACGAACGAAAAACAGCAGAATCTCTAAACTTCATTGGGCATCGAAAACGAACTAACTATTTACGTTTTTTCGCCGAAAATCCTTCGGCTAATGGGTTGTCAGTGAGATTGCAAGTTTATAGTACAAGCGTTTAATTAAGCGGCATGTCTTATAGATTGATAGCTCTGTGCGATGGACTCGAGAGCCGGATTGGTTTTAGTTGCGATGAAATTCGAACTTCTTTTTTGGCATACGGAAATAGTGTTTTGTTTTTTCACAGTTGCGTTATGTCAGGGGTGTGTACCAAAAGGTGAGGAGTATTCTTAGTATATTTCACCAGTTTTGTAGGAGAGGAACCACACAAGTTAACTAAGCAAACGTTGTCTGAAGATCGCCCGGAGGACACGGTGGAGGTCTGCCCTGCTTGGACGGAGCACCACCGTGTCCTCGTCGAGGCGATCGGCGGTGGCGACCTCTCGCGTCCGGCCCTGGTTAAATCAATGGTCCGGAGCGAGGAGGTTTGGGAAACGGTTACCTCCTTCTGCGAAGCAGTAATGCTAGCGAAGGAGGAGGCGAGCCGTGCGAGGGAGAGACACGGCCTTCGCCGCAATCACCGGTACAGAAGAAGACGTCCCGGGCATCGGGAGTAGCAGGGCGATCCCCGGCTAAATAGAGTTTTTAAATTTTTTGTTTGACCTTGGGCCAAACATAAAATTTAATAACCATTCACTGACACAGCCATAAGATGTACAGATGGCATGCGGTGCAAGACGAAATATGGGTCATGGACTGCGGTGAGACGCCACATAAACAATGGAGATCGGAGCTAGTTAGATGACGACCACTTAATGAAAATATACTTACTGCGTATCTGACAATACAAACAAGCCAGCTGCAGACTAACGACATTATAGAGGCGCTATAATCAACCAGTTCTAATAACAGGCTCGGACTGTCCGTTCCATAATGTCTGTGTTCAGATGATTGTGATAATAATGAAGCAGGTTTGGTCTAATATGCCATTGCTGGTGTAGGTTCTAAATTAGCCTAGAACCTGGAAATGAAGAATAAAATTATCTAATGCGGTGTTCAAAAGAACAGTCACTAGAAGAAAAATAAATAAACATTTAAGTGAGTCTGGAAGCTAGCAGCTTTTGAAGGGTTAACTACTAAGTAATACCTAGTGTTTCCTGTTTTCAAAAGATAAATAAATTATAATATGATTATCTCTTGATGTTGAAACCTATGTCAGAAGCCAAAATCCAATTTAGACATGAAAAAAATAATTGACTTGTAGAAATTGCCTAAGACATTAAGTCTAGCTTTATAAAGTGCTTTTTAATAGGGCATAAAATTTTCATATAAAAAGTGTTTGAACAAATTATTCTTTGGATAAATTTGTGTTTAGCAAGACAGATGGTTTTATTAAAGCCATAAATTGTTTAAAAAATATATAACACTACAGCAACGGCTAACCTAAACAACAGCCTGCACCCCAAACAACTGACGAAGATTTACTCCGACCGTCCACGAACAGGATAAAACAGAATTTAATCCAATTTTTCAATCTTGGACAATAAATTACACAAATAAATTGTCCTGTACCTGCACAAAATAGAGTGGAACTAAAAAAAGTAGCTTCCTTTTCCCTGACTGGTTAATTTGTCGACGCCAGGACCACGCCGCCGGTCCATTGAAGGCCCTTTTAATTGTTGAATGTCGTGGACTCACGAACGTTTGTATTGTCTACCCGTTTATAAGTCTGTGGAGTTTGAAATTGGTTGAAGGAATTGTACTGTTTTAGTATCTTGGCTTTGATGATTAATTATAGTTCGGGATCATTTCGGGATTGCTTTTTTCATTGCGTTTTACAGACATATTTTTTTATGTTTTTTTATTTGATATGGGATTGCTCTTGACTCCAGTCTAGGTCATAGGTGACAGGGACAAAGTCGACGATGGAGCGAGCTTACCCAGAAGAAGCCTATTCACTCTAATTTTGAAGAGATTAGGGTTATATGCGTTCCCAAACACAGACGCAGGCAGAGAGTTCCACTCCTTTGCTGTGTGCATTATAAAAGACGTTTGGAAACATTTAGTGCGAATTGGTAACTTGCAGTGCGTCTAGATGTCCGATGGTAGAAGGGGGCCGGCTGGATGAGGAGATATATACACATATATATATTATACTAGTACTATTGTATTAAATACGTTCTTTCTTTCTTTCTTTCTAAAATACTGGTATTCAGCTGCACCCGTTTAGACTTGGGAAAAGGCTTATCAGAGGTAAAGCTCCGTTCCAGACTAACTAATGGTTCCAATAATCCCAGTTATTACATCAAAATAGTACAGTGTGCCACACAATGCTCGCACCGCAACAGCAACAAACTTTCCATTGTTGGCGTAACAATGCGCTAAACTAATGCTACACCTGTGTTGCCGACTGTACCTACTTTGAATAATTTATGCGGTTATATTTGAATTTGTTTGTGTTGACTTTAACTTCGTTCTAATTTTATTTTTAAGGTGACTTTGGATTGTATACGGTTCTCTAGGCCATACCGTAAAACAGGGTGAATAAAATTGCAGGGGTGAATAAAAACGAAACTTTGATTGGAATTTTCACTTAAATACCATATTAATCATAAAGCATCCATTGAAAAAAATATTGATTAAAAAATTAGAGTTTCTCATTGATATTTTCCCAACTTATTTATTTGATTTAATTGAATAGATTGAAGTTTTTCAAACTTAACAGACAGATGTGTTGCTGGGGAGTTTGTTGCGCCACTTCTTCTTCCCAGCTATAACACTAGGAAGTGGTGACGGGCGGGCGTTTTGGGGGACTATCTTTATGTAGAACTTTGACGTTCAAAAAGTGCTGGCACTCAGCCTTATTTGAATAAATGACTTTTGATTTTGATTTCTATGCAAAAAATATTTAAAAAACTTGAAAATTTCAATCACAGTTTCGTTTTTATTCGCCCCTGCATTTCTATCTACCCCGTTTTACCCGGTACTGTATGTCGCGGAATTGTTCAAAATTGTTACCGCGGCTCTGGAACGCAAAGGGCATTTGGAGGAACACGGGTTTCAGTCAGTGAAAGTCTGACACATTTAGTTGGTATAGATGGACCGTATCAAAATAAAAATAAAATGAAAAACATAAATTTTTCTAACCGACTTCAAAGTAATAAAAATACTCGAAGTAAGAAAATACGAACACCTTGAGTAGTTTACTTCAATATCTAATAAAATACTTTCAAAACTTTATTAAAAACCTGAACTCATAAACACTAAACTATCTTTTAAAAGTACCTATATTTAAAAACTAAAAGATACTTAGTTTATGGTGCTTTTAAGGGGATGAGCTGAGTTTATGGTAATAGAGTGGCATAGCCAATATTCATTAGAGGGGCGGGTAATGTCTAGACTAGAGGTGTTTTCTAGGGGTTTATGGTGGCTAACTTATGGGAAAATTGAGTAAGTTATCTTTAAGTAGGTGCATAATTATCTGAAAGTGGTCAGTCAGAGGGATTTGTTTTAATCAAATGTTTTCGTGCGACAAGAGTTCATATATTTGGAAGTTTTAGTTTGCAAGTAAAGGAGTTTTACTTTTATTTACTGCAGACTAAAATTAATAAAGATATTTGTATGACTTGGAGTAAGAAGGATAAATGGTCTAAGAACGTAATAGAGTGGTTGTTGTGTAAGTTAAGGTTTGATTTCCTTTGGCAAGTAGGTGTCACAGTTAAACAAGCGTCTGCCTTTGATGGTGTTTATTGGCAACTAACTTAAAATTATTAGTACATCATATTAAATTTTAATCATCATAAAAAATTGCTTGAATCAACGTGGACGTTGTAGCAGCAGTCACTTAGGTATTAAAATGCTTCAACAGTGGAGTGCAAGACAATTCAAATGAAAGAAAGGGAGACAGCATCGAAGATGGGAGGACGACGTTATAAAAACAGCAGGTACCATCCTTAAAAAAAAAAAAGGTACTACTTGGATAAGACGAGCGCTTAACCGTACACGGTGGAAAGCTCTGTTGGAGGCCTATGCTGGAAAGCAAGACAATCTTCAGTAACCGGTGTCAATAAACAGAAACATTGTAATAGATTAAGTTAAATTTATTGTAAGTTTGTCAAATAAAGGCTCTTATTATTATTTGTAAATATACTTTAGTCTTTGAGTTTGATTCGGTGTTTCTTCTGATAAGTCAGCTAGGAAACACCGGTACCATTTCGTTTAAACTGATCAAAAGAGATTGAAGTACATAATATGATTTATTAGGAAGTAATTTTGCTCGTTTTTAGGTGTTTACGAAAATGGTTTTTTTTTTTAAGGATGGGAAATCATCAAATTAATTCTTCCGCTCTGGGTGGAGCGAAAGGGCGTGTCAGACTCTTACTGACTAAAACCCATCCGTGTTCCTTCTAAAGCCTTCCAGGACCGCGGTGACTCTTTCGAACTAATTCCGCAACCCTGGTTACGAACATGTTATCACTAAATATACGTAACTACACTAGAATTGCTGATTTCAATCACAATACGCAACTTATTATCACGGAAAATCACGGTTCCTGTAGAAATAGGTCAATAGTACAAAGCAAGGAGAAAAAACGAGCACTTCATAACTTTATAATAACCTAACAACACTGCAGTCACTACCAACTCATTTTCCTAACATAAAACTAATCCATTTAACTCTCAATAAAAATTAAAAATAAACTTCCAGCAGCGCACTAACCTCCCGTTAGTTTTAACCACAGCTTATTGTTTGACCAACAGTTACGGGCAACCAGTAATAGTTACCATTAACTACTTTAATGCACTCTCGATGGACTTCCTACGAGTTTTTATATGCTGTGGCCTTTTAGCTGGGCGGGTTAATAATGCTGTGTTATATGTTTAGTCTGTGGTAGGGGTAAATATGCTCGTGGATGGATCGTAAATTTGTAACAGCCGCATTATTCGACCTTTTGAACGCCATTGTCGCGTATACATGACAAGCAAGCGCGTGCCCTGTACGCCAAACGTCACAGATATGTGACAAAAAGTACGGCGAATTTGTGGCTTGGCGTCGGGGAATGCCGATGCGTTTATGCTCTGGCGTTCAAAAAGTCAATGTTAAGCAATGCTTGCAGAGGTGGATGGGATCCTTTACATATCAAAAGAAAAGCAAGTTAAGCGTTTCGTCCCAGCTGACTAACTTCTTTATTTTACATCAAGATAACCATATGAAAAAACCTTAAACTGAACAAAAAACATACAATTGCCGGTCATTCGTAGATCTTTGACTGACGCGACGGCTCGTAGTCAGAAACCTGAAAGTCTGATATTGTTTTTCCCAGTTAGTGGGTTGTGGAGGTCAGATACAGTCGCTCCTTGTAAAATATTGAGATGAAACCCCGGGTTGCTCGAAACATTATTGGGTTTTTCATTGTGATTATTTTCAGTACGTAGCAAGTATGCCTAAAATAAAAAAAAAATATTCCTAATTCGTACCCATGTAACTTGAATCATGAAAAATGTTGCTGCATGAACTTTAAGTGGTAAACAGAAATATTTCTCCAACACTATCGACTTACTAACTCATCATCATCATATCAGCCGAAAGACGTCCACTGCTGGACCTGGACCAGGCCTGCCTCAATGGGGGATTTGCCATAATCGCCACGCTTGGCAGGCGGGCGATCGCAGTATAGCTGTTTCAATGCACAGAGAATGCTGCTGCCCATTCTCTGGCGTGTCCCTTAGTTGCCTCTTACGACACCCACGGGAAGTGATGGGATGGTGCTATTCTTTTACGTCCGACACCATTCAGAACCTTACTAACTATTATTTTTCAATAACATAAAGTACATCCACTAACCGGAATTCCTAACGAAACTAACAATCCCCACCACCTAATTCCCCCGTAACCAATCACAGCCACGCAAACCAAAATCCAAAATGGCGGCCGCAATGTAATCTAAAATGCGCTAAATCCAGGATGGGCAGGTGTTCTGCGCGCTGGCCTCACCGCAGCATCAGTCTGACTGACAAGACAGTTTGTTAGCGGCCGCAGACAACCACGCTTCTTACGTTTTGGGGGTAAGCAGGGATTATAGTTGGGTTAAGTTGGTTATTTTCAAAAATAATTCTTGCAAGTTGAAAATGTATAGTTTGTACTGTAGTTGCAATGGGCCTCACTGGCAAAAGTCTTGATTTAAATGAGTGCCGGAGTCTGTGATTCCTGATAGCTACAACCTGCTGGTGGTCTTGTAAGTCAAGAGTGAATAGATTACTTCGAGGCAAGCGTGCTGCGTCGTCGACCCATCATCGCATACTATCAAGCGAGATAGTGGTCAAACGCGAGGAGGAGAGAATAATAAAAATCCTTGTGGGAAAAACTCGTAAACGTTCCTACTGGTTGTGGTTTTGAAGTTATTATAACTTGAAGGTCTTCTCAGTTCGCTTAAAGCTTTGGTAATACGTAAGGATCCGTTGTAGGACATCGTGGTATACCTACCAGAAAACTGTTTCGCTTTCGTTTCGATTTGCCTATTCTTTCAAAAATATTATAAAAACGAAAATGAGCCTATATCACCGAGCCGATTGTAAATAGTGCCCTATAGGTTTTGGGTCGAAAACCTATATGGTAGTTCCCTTTGATCTGGAATCATCAAAAAAAAAAAAAACAAAAAATAAAAGAATTGAAAATTAAAGGGTGTCCCCATACATACATAGTTGACGCCTGCCACCAATAAAAATGATACCGCCGTACGGAACCCCCGGCGCACCAGTTCGACTCGCACTTGACCGGTTTTTTTTTTTAAAGAGAATTCCAATCTGGGCGAAGCGGAAGGGAGTATCAGAATCTTACTGACTAAAACCCATCCGTGTTCCTTCAAATGTCCTTTGCGTTCCGGGGCCGAGGTGACTCTTTCGAACAAATTCCGCAACAGATGGGATGCTGGAGAGGAATGTAGGCTACTTCCATGAACGAAATTGCGGGCAAAAGCTAGTATTATCTAAATTAATCTCACTCTCAAAATCACATCTTTGTTTTACAGAACAGAACAGAGACTTTAGACAAGTGCCATTCCGCATTTTTTTAATTTTTTATTTGAAATGTGTTTTCTCTTGACTCTAGTCTAGGTCATAGATGACAGAGACAAGGTCGACGATGGAGCGAGCTTACCCAGAAGAAGCCTGTTCACTCTAATTTTGAAGAGAATAGGGTTCCATAAAAAATGTGATTATCAAAATCCCAAAATATATAGGATTGATCACGTGAACTTTCGACAGCGCTTGTCTAATCCCATACAATACATCTTTGACGTTTCGACAATCGCCTTCGTCACGCTACCGCTGACAGAATGTCACTTGTCTAGAGCCTCAGGACTACCTCCCTTGAATATCTTTCATCCAAAAACCCCTATCACTGCTCCCCACATCTTTACCACCCCCACAGCATATAACACATAAATCCGCTTGCCACCGCATCGCTCAGCTCAGCACGACGTTTGTTACCCGCCGCAGACACGACTTACATCACCGCCTTGCTGCCTTGTTTATGTTAGTCACATTATACACTCTGCTGGTGGGGTTGTTAGTTAAGTTTGGATTTAAGTTGGTGGGGCAAACGATTTAAACTACACTAGTCAGAAAAAAAAACTGATGTTTAGTACATTTTGTGAATGTATGCATTAGTACATAAATGTATGGGCAATCGATTTTTATCGTGATTAATGAGTACAATGAGCCCTTATCCGACTTTGCGTTCAATATATTAGGGTGTTACAAAACCAATCGATCGATCGCCGATAGATGCCATCGATCGACATGGATCGACGCTGATCGATTGGTGTGGTAGCTTTGGCTGATCAAAGAAAGAAACAGAAACTATCGATCGACGTCGACTAATTCATTCTACCACCGATCAACGGCATCGATCGACGATCGATGGATGTATGTGGTAACACCCTTACACCTTTTTGTATTTTTAGGCCGGCTATCATTTTAACAATATATAATCATCAATATGTATTTGAGTAGATCTCTAGATGATTTAGATTTACAATGGGACCCGGTAGGTGAGTCTCAAGTTTAAGAATTTGTTTTTCTTATGAAAAGCCAACGTTTAGGCGGATTAACATTTGTCGGGACCGCTAGTGTTTACATATGTTTACAGCTATATATTAACACTTTCAGTGCCCAGAACTCAGCATATGGGTCGAACAATAATTTGTTCGTGCCCACAAGTATGTAGCGGCGACTCGTGGGCACAAGAAACAAATTATTGTTCGACCCATATGCTGAGTTCTGGGCACTGAAAATGTTAATTATATACGTAGGGTGCATGTTTAATTTTAGTCCTCTATGTTAACATACTTTGCTACACTACAGGTATGCAAGTACACAGAAAAATCCGGTCAAGTGCGAGTCGGACTCGCGCACGAAGGGTTCCGTACCATTATCTATAAAAACGGAAAAAAATACGTTTGTTGTATGGGAGCCCCCCTTAAATATTTGTTTTGTTTAATTTGATTATTTATTTTTAAAGTGAATATATTTAAATATTCTGTGAATATTTCAAGCGTCTACCTGTTGCCGTTATCAATATCGAGCAAAACCGAGTCCTTGAATAGTTATTTTATTCTGTTCCTTAGTATTTGCTGGTATATATGAGATACAGAGTGGTGACAGACGAACAGACAGACAGACGGACGGACAGCGGAGTCTTAATAATAGGGTCCCGTTTTATCCTTTGGGTACGGAACCCTAAAACCCCTTCGTGTGCGAGTTCGTCTCGCACTTGGGCAGTTTTGAAACTATGTAGTTCTATTAATATAATTATATAATAGTACATTGGTAATACTACTTAGTACTTGCTGAGGAATGTCTCATCAAAATGCTTTCAAGACCTATCATTATAACAAACCAATAATCCAACTTTCCCCCAAAAATAACTAATTACAACTTTACCCAAATATACCAGAAATATCTCACTTTGCCTCAACGTAAACAAAACATACGCCTTTAATAATATAGCCCTCTAACATAATAGGAAGCAATCGGGTGCCTTCGGGCAGCTTCGTGTGTCTTCGGGCGATTTTGTGCGCCATCGGAGCAGAACGGCGCCATTTAAGAAAACTATTGGCTGTAATATTGAGAATGGATGGAGCTGAAGTGTTTTGGTGGATAATTAGGTTTTGGAATTATTTTATTGAAAACTAGACTTTAGCTTCGTTTGTAGCTTAGACTAAAATTTAGAAATAATACGTAACCCTCACTTATATTGTTTGTGAAGCACACCTAAATAGCTGAACCAATTTTGATGAATATTGATGTTTCTGCGCCATCACTCTCAGTAGCTGAGCATCATGAACCAATTGAAGCCTTATATCCACTTTTTCCGTCCGGAGTAAGCTTGGATGGTTAAAAAACACAAAAAACCCAGAGCGTCGATGTCAGATTCAGAGGTTATATATACCCTACCCCTCTGCCAGTGACTAGTGACAAGGACTGATTGTTATAGTATTATCTATATTCTTCTCTAACAAAAACAGAAATTGCCTTTATAACATGTAGTGAAAATAGGACAAGAGTATGAGATGGGAGGCGTACACAATCAGTTGGGATTTTGACAATTTCCGAATTAAAAGCAAATATAAACAAAAATGCTGTAGTTACGGTACCTTTTTGCGTTTAAAATTATTTCCATTTCGACTATTCGACACAAAAGACAAAAGAATTTTAAATAATCCACCCTACTACTACTAGTAAATATAAAAAAAATATTTTACCTCACAGTTGCGCTTTTACCACTAGCATAAAAATACAATTTAAAAATCCCACAATTCCATAAAAAAAATCAAGTCACAAAGTAAAGAACAATTACAGGCCATCCTTTCCGGGGAAATTTTAAATTTGCATTTGGCAACAATGCTCTCTTTTTTTTTAAAAAAAAAGGTGAATGTCAGGGAGTCCATTTGCAAAGCCGCGCTGAAGTTTATAATGTCTTTAGAAGCTGTAATATGAGGGTAGGAATCATTCTTTAATGTCCGTTATGGTTTAAACAGTATCAAAAGATTTTTCTTTCAAGGTTAGGGAAGTTTGAATGGGTGAGGCAATCTTTGTTGAGCGGGCTGAATTTTTCTTTTGAAGTCACGTTTGTTTTTACCCCAACTGCCTCGGAAACAGGGTAATGGTTTTTGAGGTGACTTTATGATTGCATGCCTATTTCTTTGGCTAGCTGTGTAGCCTAAATGGCTGGATAGATTCGTTTTTAGATAGAATTTGATACCCCACACGATTATGGCACGACAAAATACGACTTAACTTACCTAACGGCGGTTGCCATCTTTTTTTTTAATTTTATATAGCCTAAGCCGAATGTGATGCTACCTTATCTATCTATACTCATCATCTGCCTAGCCTTTTCCCAATTATATTGGGGTCGGCTTCCAGTCAAACCGGATTCTGCTAAATACCAGTATTTTACGTGGAGCGGCTGCCTACCAGACCTCCACAACTCATTAACTGGGTAACACAGTACTCCTTGGCAAGACTGGTGTCAGATTATCTGGCTTCTGACTATCCGTAACGACTGCCAAAGATCTTATCTATCTATACTAATCACACTAATATTATAAAGGCGAAAGTTTGTGGGTGTGTGTGTGTGTGTGTTTGTTTGTTTGTTACTTCTTCACGCGCAAACGGCTGAACCAATTTTGACAAAATTTGGTATGCAGGAAGCTGACA
The DNA here is from genome assembly GCA_002192655.3 of Mamestra configurata. Taxonomy (NCBI): domain Eukaryota; kingdom Metazoa; phylum Arthropoda; class Insecta; order Lepidoptera; family Noctuidae; genus Mamestra; species Mamestra configurata. The sequence continues at coordinate 294,508 of NDFZ01005415.1, forward strand.
CTCTGGATTAAGACATAGGCTAGATATAAACTTTTTACTACGGGCAACACCGCGGGGCGCAGCTAGTATATTATTATTTAGGTGTTATAATAATAAATGAATAAATAAAGCTAAAGAGTTTGTTTGTTTGTTTGAACGCGCTAATCTCTGGAACTCTGTCGGATTTGGAAAATTCTTTTTTTTTTCTGATAGCCTCATTTATGAGGACGGCTATAGGCTATACAGGAATTCTCATGGGAATGGGAAACGGGACATGCGCGTTCGAATTCACAGGCAAAAGCTAGTTAATTATAATCTATCCAGCTGTTAAGGCTACAAAGCGTGCCAAAGAATTCGAAAAACATTGCCATCCTTCTTCAGTTGAGTAGAAACCAAAACGTTTATCACAAAAATTTGATATTTCAACCCATTACATTTGTGTGTACCTCTCTATTGTACCAACTAGATTCCAATGACATACAATAGTAATCCTGTCGAGAGGATTGGCTTTGCGGTCATCAGCCTGTTTTGCCTATTGTGGTTACTCTGCATATTGCTTCCCATTCCGACATAGGCAGTCATGAAATAATTAAGAACAGAGGCGTATTGAGCCTTCAATTCTAAAATCAGTTAGTAGAGAACTTTTACCTATCGTTTGTCTAAAAAAGAACCCAATAACACTTGGCCAAACGCTGCCACCAACGATGTCGTGGAAGTGGCATTGCTTTGGGCCATTTAAATTTGAGATACTGTCGTACTAGTGACACGAAGAAGAAGAATCGAAACAGCCGCACGGTTCGATCTTCGAGGTTAAGCTGCGCTTTCCGAGGTCGATCGATGGATGGGTGATCAACCATTAGGTACTATTTCCGAGACTCTTCCGTGTCTTGGAAAACGCGTTAAGCCGTTGGTCCCGGCTGTCATCAATTGTAGATCTTTGGCAGTCGTTACGGGTAGTCAGAATTCGGAAATCTTGCCAAGGGGTACCGTATTACCCCGTTACTAGGTTGTTAAGGTCAGAAGGCTAATTATTCTACTAGTTTATAAACAACATTCGCATCTCAGTCGCAATCCGTCAAAAAAGCCTCAATTTCCATACATTGCGAAAACACGCGAGACGTCGCTATGATGGTAAAATTTTACCAGCGACGTGTCGTCACGCATGTTTTCTACGCCCTGTATAGTCCTAATTTTTTATGCGTTCTCCGTTTAATCTGTTTGTAGAAAATATATATATTTTTTTTTTTTTTTTAATATATATATTCGTTCGGAACCCTTTGCGCGCGAGTCCGACTCATACTTGGCTGGTTTTCCTTCACGAGATAAAAGAAGATTTAAAAGATAGTGAAACTCAAATCCGAAATAAATGCCTAACAAAAGTGCACCTCTACCTATCTTTCATTCCACCCCTAAAAGACATAAAAATGCGTAAAGACAGATTAATAGCCGCAAACATATTCGCTAACCACAGTTTTATGGAAAACACTAAAATCATATTACGAGCGGAAATAATTTCCTTGATCCATAGAATTTTTATAACATGGCACATAGAGCTGACACACACACAGAACACAGAACACAGAACTACTAGAGATGGCACTGGAAAAACTTTCCATATAAAAATGCGTGCTAGAGAATGTCACTCATAAAGTCCCGTGATAATTCTGACTGTGTCTCAATCAACCGGGAAAAATAGAAGCCTACACCACTGTGTAGGCTTCTATTTTTCCCGGTTGAATACCAGTATTTTACATGGAGAAACTGCCTATAATATTATCATGGGACAACTCACACACGGTCATCCGATCCCAACTAGACAACATCCAAACATACTTATATCTTTCTAAATACATACATATTATAGACAAATTACACCCAAGCACAGAACAAATGATCATGCTCATCACACAAAGACTATCTGACCTTCATAACCCAATAACTGGTTTACACAAATATCCTGGCTTCTGATTGTGAAAGATCTACAAATGACAGTCGGGAAAAATGGCTTTCGAGGCACTGAGGAGTCTAGGTAAGTAAAAGTGGTAATCCATCGACAGACTGACCTTGCCAAGCATTGCTTAACCTTGAATATCGACTGGTGTGGCTGTTATTACTTAGCCATGAGCTCTCCTAAGCTTTGGCAGCTAGTTGCCACCAGCGGCTTTGCCAGAGTGAAAGTCTAAAATTATCCCAAGGCTACAAATTGCCGGGATAAAAAGTATCCTATGTGTTATTCCAAACTATAATCTACGTCTGTGCCAAATTTGATCAACATCTGTTCAGCCGTTCTGACGTGATTGAGATACAAACATCTGTACATTCATCCAAACTTTCGCATTTATAATATTAGTATAGATTAGGAATTCAAAATGGCGGCTTTCGTAGATTCCGTGGTCTTTGTCATAGCAGTTTATGGCATTTTTCTCGTTAGAGCTAAACCTTAATGTCCACAAAACGTGGAATGTGTGGTAAACTACTGTTATTTTCTTTTTATGACCTCATGGGAGTGTGGTCATATTAGTGGTTTGTGGTGCATGAGGGATTTTAGTCCTTTGAGAAAAGTATTGATATAGAAATTTGTGAGCACTATCGATTAATTCACTTTCGCTAGGGCTTCCTAGCGAAAGCTTTGAGGAATTTGAAGAATACCAAAACCGTTGTTTATAGTCGGCTGATTTAAACCGACTTCAAAAAAGCACGAGGTTCTGAATAAAATTTATGAACCGAATTGTTTTTTTTTTTCAATTCATTTTTTATCTGAAAGAATATATTTTCCGATTGGTTCCACAGAAATTTCATCAAAATCGGTTCAGTAGTTTAGTTTTTAAATCAAAATAGCTGGAGAAAATTGAAAATATATGATCCAAGTAAACGAAATTGCATGTTTTGTTTTCCTGTGACTTTCCAGCGGTGGTGTTGAGTGTGGGGTACCACTTTTTTTAAGTTTTTTTATTAGTAGGATGCTGCTGATCAAAAATTAAAATGTAGATGATCTTACATAAAAAACATCTATAGTAAAATTAATATTATGCCTTTGATTTCTTTCGTTTTTACAGCAGCGTGCTGATTGCAATGGGTCAAAAAGATGAAACAGTAAAATTTGTCATGAAATGCCGTTAGCTCCCATAGAGGGTCTATCTTCTCCACCAAAAATAGAATATAATAGAATACTCTTTATTATGTACACCATATAAGTTACAGAAAATACATAATATGAGAAAAATATTACATAGGGTGACACAATGAGAGGCCTTATCGCTAAAAGCGATCTTTTCAAGACAACCTTTGGATGGATTTTAAAAAGAAAAGGAAAGACAGTACTACTACAGTAGGTAGTCTTAGGTGTACAAATTGACAATTTAAGACATGACTACCCAGCCCCCCATACACATGAATTATTCGTACACCCCAACACAAAGACATGACTCCTCACATTTTATGACATACTAAATCGAGCTACTTGTTCAGCTATAGCTTGAATTATTTAAGCTGTATAAACGTTGAGCTGCTCATAAACGGTTAACCGGATAGACCTTGCTTAAGGGTGGAGTCGGTCCTTTTAGAAGTTTGAAATGCCAGAATCTTTGAAGTAATTTTATTGAAATACCTAGAGATAATTATATATCTAGAGGTAGGTGTTGTTAAAATGAGCGTATTTGTATTCATCATAGCTAAACCCAGCAATGCTATTGGTATTGAAACACTATCAGTAAAGAAGCTTTTTCAGAAAAGCTCTGAAGGCAAAAGCGATGACGCGACTATCTGACACATTGTATCGTGAGAAATTTTATAGAAATTGCCACCTACGGATTTTCACCTTCGCAATATTATGTCCCATCTCACTTGTCTACGGGTACCTCTCCAAAACTCATCAAAAGAGTACTATGAGAGGCAATACTCAAGTACTTTTAATTCTAATTTATTTGGAATCTATCGTTCTTTACTTTTCCAAATTCATACACATAACTTTTATCATTGCTCTTCATCTTGACAATTCTGCCACCCATCATCAAGATATGGGCTTAACTGACAAATCCCTTCCTTTCATAACACTCTCCCTTAACCAGTTCTATCGTCATGAACCATAAAGGGAAACCATCATCCCTTATGGAAATATAAAATCAAGTAGATGAGGGCCAAGGACGATACCCTTTATGACTCCATAACCTACTGAAGACATTGACTTATTCCACAAGGAAATCTCTACTCTGTCTTTGTAAGTATATGGTTGAATTTTGAATGGTTTAGTCAAGGTTTATGTTTGCATTTGGTTTTATTAATTCAGACTCTGTTATAAGAGCGATAAAGCTGATAATTGAGTGGTCGGTTTGTGTAGCTAAAATAGAATGCAGTTAAGATTGTAGGTTAGTTTTGATTTGTGGTGACCCGTCAGTATGTTTCGTGATTTGTTATTTATTAATAAATTCTTGTGATATTTATTTACATGGTCGTAAATATTACAAATGTTATTTTTGGGGACCCTTATACATGCATGGCATAATGAATAATTTATCGAAATATTCGAAGAAAATAATATTCTTAAGTACAAGTCATGCATAAGAAACACAATCCGCATTTTTGCATTAAGAAAAGAAAGAAGAACATATTTCAAATTGTAAGGAGAGTGCTTTTAATTATTGAATTAGTTCTTGGATTTATTATAAGGGCTGTTTTAGCCTCCCTCCCTTCGTTTCCATTTTTATTCATCTTGGGCAATCTAACCTTAAGGTGAATCTAACTCATCTCGTCATCTCCTTTTGGGTCTACCGCGTCGCCAGTTCCTGATGATTGGGACCCAATCTGTGTCTATTTTAGCCCAGTCCTCTTGTTGCATGCAGCAGATAACGGCCTGTTCAGTTCCACATATTCTTTACCTGTCACATCACACTTCACACTAATATTATAAATGCGAAAGTTTGTGAGTGTGTGTGTTTGTTTGTTACTTCTTCACGCACAAACGGGTGGACCGATTTAGATGACATTTGGTATAGAGATTATTTGAGTCCCGGGAAAGGACATAGGATAATTTTTATCTCGGAAGTATGTTCTCTTGGGATAATTTTCGACATTCTCGCGGGCGAAGCCGCGGGCGACAGCTAGTAGTGAAATAAATGTCAATTGGCAGTCAGTTTCAAGCGTTTGATCACTCTCATCTTGTCAAATTCAGACAAAAAAACTTGAAATAAACAACTTGAGTACGCCTTTATGTGCAATAAGACCGATATCACCAAAAAACACCATGTCATCATAAAAATGTCTGGCACCATAACGTTTCCCATTCGTATACTAACGTTAGGGTGATACCTCAGACACCTTCCCTAGACAGGGTTTATTTATGGGGCCCATAAAACTGCTCATAAACCATGGTAATGAGATAGCGCAAGTTTTGCACCCCTATCTTCAAAATGGAGGTTACAGCTGATGCATTCTAGGAGTTTTATGCAGGTACGCTATACTATATTTGAGATTTTAATTTGGCTTTTAAGGCATTTGCGGAATAATTTACCATTTTCATTTAATATCTACATGTAAAATGTTAAACGAGAGGCTAAAAAATAACAGCTGCAATGGTCGATCTTCGAGGTAAAGGAACATATCGAGATTGGAGGAATCTGCCTGAAAAAGCCTGGGAAAATACGTTAAGTTGATGTCCCGACTGTCATTTGTAGATTTTTGATAATCGTTATGGGTAGAAGGAAGCCAGGAAATCTGACACCAATCTTGCCAAGGAGGATCGTGTTGCACAGTAATTGGGTTGTGGAGGTACGTTAAATACTGGTATTTTACAATACAGGTAATTGGGCAACGCATCAATTTATTCAGTGCTGTTGCTGGAGGCATTTTAACAGTTTTCCAACCAATATTACATATAAAAACATAACTAGCACACATAATAATAAAATATTCCACAATCTCATTTCAGTTGGGCGTTTCATTACCGCACGCGTCGGATTCCTCAAATGAGTTGGAGTCGTAAACATTTTACTGTTCCAACTGAACGTGACATTCTTCACGTTGCTGACCATGTGGAGTCTGTGAAATGTGATTGAAAACGTATGGAATGATTGGAAGCCATAGGTTACTAAACTGGCCTGTTGGTCAAGTGGTTAGTGACCCTGACTGCTAAACCGGAGGTCGTGGGTTCGATTCCCACCCGGGACAAATCTTTGTGTGATGAGCATGATCATTTTTTCTGCGTCTGGGTGTAATTTGTCTATAATATGTATGTATTTAGAAATATATAAGTATGTTTATCAGTTGTCTGGTTGCCATAGCACAGGCTCTGTCTAGTTTGGGATCGGATGACCGTGTGTGAGTTGTCCCAAGATATTATTATTAAGATATTATTGTTATTATAAATGTGAAATTGAGTGTGTTTGTTATGCTTTCACACCTGAAGGTTTATCCACACAGTTTCGGGTTGTGCCTGAGAACTGATCGCTATCTACCAGAATAAATCTAGAAATCCAGAAACTGAAATCTTGAATGAAGTCTTTCTAGACCAAATTGTACAATGATTTTCGAGAAATCGAACCTAGGGCCTTTGCTAGAGAAGCGCCACTTTCAGTAAGTTCAATAACCTGTTTTTCAATATAACGAGTTAGCTTAGAATTATTCAGTAAAAGTTGGTTTAAAACAACATTTCCTCTTAAACCAAATAATCCCACAAATCAAATCTAGAAAACCTGCGCATTTACATACTAAGTTATCAAACTCCAATCAAATCGCTTTAAATTCAAATTAACGGCTTCCAATCTTCAGTTGTGGACATTATCTAAATTGCCGGCCTCATATCCGGCCGGAATTATGATTGATGACGTTAGATCCTTCCTGTCCTTTCGAAGGGGCTGTGGTCCTATCAGCGCATGATTGGGAGGGTATGTACATGTGGTTTTGGGGAATATAAAATACTAGATTTTTGCCTGCGGATTCTTTCGCGTTAGCATAGACTGTCGCAAAAAAGTAACAAATAACTGTTTCTAGGATCCCATCTATCTAGATATCAAAATTCATCAAAATCGGTTCAACAATTTAGGTGTTTAGGTAAACAATCAAACTCACTCACGTATAATTCATAAAATATAATTTAGGAAAGATTTGTTATTATATTTAATATAGTGGTAAGTTCTATTATTATACTATATTTAATATACAACAAGACCAAGAACAACAACACGAACAAGATTTTGTTGTTAGTTCGCCGCTGAAACAACAACAAACAGCAAATTTACAAATTTCGTTTCCTAGTTTTTCATGTAACGGTATTGATGCCGCCACATTAGTACCAATATTAAAATAAGCCAGTGGCAGTTAAGAGATGACCAGTCTCCACTGAACTTTGAAAGGAACTGAATGATCCAATTCACGCGCCACCTTCAGCAAGATATTCGAGTGAGACAAGGAAACTATCTATTAACATAATAGGATCCATGGTCCTCACATTTAAATAATTTGAATTAAAAATACTGGAAGATGGGGCCCACATAGTTGAGACGCTAGGCACATTGATTGCGAAATTTGTTCGAAAGTGTCACCGCGGCCCTGGAACGCAAAGGGCCTAAGAAGGAACATGGATGGGTTTTAGTCAGTAAGAGTCTGACATACCCTTCCGCTCCACCCAGATCGGAAGAAGTCATTTGATGATTTCCCATCCTTAAAAAAATAAAAAAGGCACATTGATTTATATTACAACGTCCTATCGGCCTTGCGTCCCAAAACAGCAAACACAACTTTAAAACCTTTAAACCGCCTTAAGCAGAAAACAACCAAAGAATTATATTTATCGCCATTCCCAGTAATGCTTTAAGAAAATAAAATTTTAAGCTAATACCGTTTATAGGGGAAGTTTCCCTGAGCTCAGTCGGGATTATCCTTTATTCCTATTTTTATCTGGGCCGCGGCCAACAATCGGGTTTTGTATATCACTCGTCTTGTATTTTTCTGCTTCATACACTTAGAAGTTCACAATGGATTAAGATTGTGAGTAAACTGGTTGTCCGTGTGGAATGATTTTGTTGTTTGTGGATTTTGATAACAAATCAATTGACAATGAAATTTTGTTTCTCTTTTCAGCAATTTTATTTATTTGAGATGAGTTTGCTCTTGACTCTAGTCTAAGTCATAGATGACAGAGACAGAGTCGACGATGGAGTGAGCTTACCCAGAAGAAGCCTGTTCACTCTAATTTTGAAGAGATTAGGGTTGTATGTTGTTATATTAAAAATAATTCAAAGTCAAAAGTCAAAGTCAAAGCATTTATTTCAAATAAACCATTAGCAGGTGGTACTTTTGAATTGTCAAAGTCAGTCCGTCAAAAACATGAAGCTATTTGCACGTTCCAAAGCGTAGATCTCTATGGAGAAGAACGTGCAAGAAACTCGACGGACACTCTTTTAAATCATTTTATGTTTATAAAAATCCTGGTTACATTAACCTTGCTGCTGTCTGTGTTTCCTGATACGAATAACCTGAAGGTAGTAAATAAATTACTTCTAGGCTAGCGTCCTTCGTCGTTGAGCACATCATCGCTTTCTATCAGGTAAAAAAGTGGTTAAGGATAGGTTTGTGTAAGCTTAACATAAATTGCATAGTACACTTACCTTGAAGTAAGTGACAAATCGTCTATGTGGCGTCAATTAGGATCAGCACATTTCTATACAACGTAGGTAATGTTTAATAATGTACGCACACAAATTTACTTTTTCTTATATTTATATTTAAATTAAAAATCCAAAAAATAGTTCAAGGACAATGACCGTTTATTTGTAATCAGCGGAAAACGAAACGGGCGGATTATTAATGTTAATTGTTGATTTACTTATAGTGTTATTCTTTGTTTTGTAATTTTATTATCTTCGACCTAATTTGTACACCAGCCATGGTCAAACTTGTTGAGCCAATAAAATACCTTAAAACACCTATAATAATACCATGTATATATTATGTACACATGTTTTTGCAAATAAATGAATCTGAATCTGAACGTAGTGAGTAGCATATATAATTATTTTTAAATGTAATATTAGAATATCATCAATATCATTTATTTGTTAAAAACATGACATAAGATATTATGACTATTTCTTATTGTGCTACTGTTTGTTTTTCCTTAAATAAATATAATAAATTTGTCGCCTACGTATGTGTGATAACTATAAAATTTCGTTTACTTAATATATGCACTTTTGCACTATAATATGTCCCGCGCTGATGGCCAGTTTTGGTTGAGTTTGGCCGCCAGGGCCGAAATCGGTCAGGAGGACTTTATTTATATGCAACCAGCCTTACCAATGGCTTTCATGTTACCCAGTAATTGGGTTATGGAGCTCAGAGTCAGACAGTATTTTACATAAATACTGGTATTCACTTGAATCCCTCTAGACTGGAAGCCAAACCCAATATAATTGGAGAAAAGCTAAGCAAATTGATTTTGTAAAGTTCAGGCCAGAATGCCATTGAAATTAGTCGATTAAAAATGTTAGGGTCAACAAAAACCAATTATGACCTTTGCCATTTTTAAAACGTAGTGCTTAAGGGCCAATAAAAATGAATGCCTACATAAAACCCTAATTACTTCAATAAAGATCTTAATTGTCAATTTAAACGTTTAATAAAACGAAAGGACCAATTTCATTTTGTTCCGATAGATGTAGGGTTGCCAAACGTACTCTAAATTAGAGTATTGTACTCTATTTTGGGTAGATGTACTTTATAATCAACAAAAGCAATAGAGGACGCTAAAATACTGTATCTATATTGACTTTGTCTTTTAATTAAACTTAAAGAAATCCTCCCATTTCTATATTCCACTAAAAGAGTTTTTGTCTTTTCAGTTATAATTGCAAATCGGCGATAAAAAAACTCTATGACTTCATTGGAATTCTCAAGTAGGCGTACAATATTTTAAAGATTTAATGTTCAAAAACTTATTAGGAAATATAATAATAAACAAAAAACTTTTCACAAAAAAATTCAACCGACTTCCAACAACTTTTATTTGGAAGTCAGTTGTATTTTTGTAAAAAGGTTTTTTTTTTCACCTTTAGTGGTTCACATGTGCTTCACCCTTCACAGCGTACCGGCGATATGTTATGTTATGAACTGGTGTAAAAAATAGACAGACATGAGATTTCAGCAATCCCAGTCCATTTGCTTCCTCCTTTTTTAGAAGTAGGTTAAAAAAAATTACAATAGTAATTAAATACAACTTCATTCACTCTTTCTAAAATCTAAAATACTCTATTTCTTCTAAAATACGTTGGCAACCCTAGATAGGTGTGTCCCATCACGTATACCTAATAAAGTGTTATTTATAGGCCCGTATTCTACGATTATTATACCTGTCAAACCGATCTGGGTCAAAAGGTACTAGGTAGGCATAATTTTTGGTCCCTAGACGTTTTCTTATGGCCTAGGCATCAGCTTTTACTGATATGAGAACTGCGCGTATTTATTATTCACTAACTTTAGCCCGGGTTCATTCGCGTTGAAGTAGAAGTAGGTTATAACCAATCAACCAAAGCGGTGTTGGACTGACAGGACCAAAAATGCTGTTACATCCAGCGATGCCTACGACGTTGCTATATGTGTCGCGACTGCATTACTCCACGAAGGTTGAGGAGATCGTGGAGTACATGAAGGTGAAGACCAACTGGACTTTGAGGGTCGAGAAGTTGGAGCCGCGTCACAACACTAACTTCAAGTCGTTTGTGGTGCGATCCGACACAACATCTCGACACGTTCCTAAAGGAAGAGTTTTGGCCGAAGGCCGACGACAAAGGTCACACGACGCAATCACTTCGTATATTTTAGTTTATATTTATCTGTATTAGTATTTTTTGGAAAAGTGTATTTGCCTGAAATAAAGGAATAATGAAAATCATAACATAACCGTCCCCAGGTCACATTGATTTCTGAACCAAAATTTATCAAAATCGGTTCAGCGATTTAAGCTTAAAACGGAAAAGACGCACAAAATATTAAATTAACGTGTAATATTAGGTATGTGAAGTTTTAAAAGCAAGTCTGAGTGAAAAAGCGTCTTCTGGGCTTGCTTGCTCCATCGTATATCACACCCAACGCTTACCATAGGGCCATAAAGAAGTCGAGAGCGGATTCATTGCGAATATATGAAAAAAAAGTAACCATTTTATTGCGCTGAGTCGCGGGCTTACCTTAGGTCCCATATAACGAGGCAGGTTTTTTCGGGAACTAAATAAAAGTCTGATAAAAATTGAAGTTCCTCTTAACTACTCTAACAAATCACAGAGACAGTAAAACAGTAACATACACCAAAACTCGTCGTAAACGAGTCTTAGCATACCCTAAAAAAATACATCACTTCACAATTTTTTTCCACGAACAATCTCTCCAAAAAATCTCCCTAATGAACGCCAGGTTTTCCAACAAAATTCTGTGTAAACCGAAATATATCGCCGTGGCACTACACTTATATGACAAAACCGCTGTGCCAGGACACAGTGTCGTACTTTTTAAGGATTTGCGAGCGGGCACTTATCACGGGTTATCTGTTGAGATTAGACCGGAGTGGGGGGTCCTAAATTGGCGAGAATATTCTGGAAGGATTTATATTTAGAATGATTAGAAGCTGTGTGCGTGAGGCTATGTATACTTCTGTAAACATGTCGAAGTGAAGGTTTGAGTGAAGTGATCCCAAGGTGAGCTGTCAATCCATATACTCAAGATGTCACGTGATCACGAAGTGAGCTGTCATTCCATCCTGATTATATGGATTGACAGATTACTTCGTGATCACTTCACCTGAGCCTTCAGCATGTTTACAGAATCGACCGGCTGGAGTTTCTAAATGATCTCGTAATGTGGTGAAGCTTTAAATATTATCTCATGTACGAGTATCATGGTATGTATTGAACTTTATTTAGCAGTATCCATTGAGCTGACTGGAAGCCAACCCTAGCCTAGCCGTATGGCTGGGTGGACTGATTATATGAATTTATTGTTGCTTCTTATTTTCGTTCGTCTTTTTAATATTTATTCATTAACCTTTAGAACGCCAGAGCATAAACGCATCGGCGTGCCCCCGACGCCAAGCCAGAAATTCGCCGTATTTTTTGGCACATATTTATGACGTGTGGAGAACAGGGCACGCGCTTGTTTGTCATGTATACGTGACAATGGCGTTCAAAAAGATAAACATAGACAAAGACGACTGGTGTAAAAATAACGCGATTGTTTTTTAGGAAAGAAAATACTTGGAGTGCTACTTAGTACTTCTTAATATTGCACCACAGGTCGAAGCTTAAATTACTGGAAGTATGAGTCAGAAAATCTGTCTTCCTTGACAATAACAACACACTAAGATTACTACTTACCTATGTCATATAATATGCAACATAATTGACAAGAAAAATCAAAGTTAATCATGAAGAATACCGATTCTTCAAACCAAACATCCTACTCTTACCCTTGACTTCCCACCCTTAAAACCGAATCTTTACATTTGCAGCCACCCAGTCAAACTACAAGCTCCAAACTTTCACCCCAAACCAACCCTCCGCTTGTTTCCAAGCCCACCAATATAAATAAGAGGCTTTATCCAAGGATTATCTCTTTAAGAATTGCGCGCCGCGTACGAACAGGTCGGAACAAATATGACAATGAGGTCGTTTCGTCTTCGCGACTTAGGTGGCAAAAACTTCAGGGATTAGTTGGTTTTAGTTGGAGTTTTTTTTGGGTATTTAGGACGTTTTGTTGCTGAATTTTTTTGGTAAAGTTTGAGTAAAATGGTAAATGATAACAGTTGCTTGAAACACGCAAGGTTTGAAAACCATAAACTGATTTGTTTTTGTATTCCCGACGAAGGCATTTCGCTGAACTAGACCTATTTTCAATGTAACTGTTTTAAATTTACGTAACCACCTTATTTCTTTTTCTCCATTATGTGTGCAAATAAACTTTGTTTCTTTCTCTATTTTCTTTCAAATACGCAAATGTGAAATCATCATACAATTTTGTCCATTGTGCGCAAGATTCTTCGACCCGGAAAATAGACACGTTTATAGAATAGGTGGCATATATTTTGGAAGAAACTGCTCTTGAGCAATCCCATCCAAACCCTAAAAAGGGTAAAACTATCAGGAAACACAGACTCAGGAATTCCACTCCTTAACTGAACACACGATAAAAGTATTCCCGTAACGTTTTGAGCGAGTGGGATGTTGACCATGAGTCGGTGGGGTAGTAACCGTAACTTTCAGACAGAAAATATTATCATAATTGATTAGATTGATAATCAAAAAGAAGGTCAAAGTCTAGACATTATCCTTGTTCGTGTATTAATGATAAAACCATGGCAACACCTACACTCAAGGCCAACAAAATCCCTCAAATAGAGTATTTCCCTGAAAAAATCTATTAAGCTCGTCAAAATTAGATTGGGTACCAAAAATATTGGAAACGTATATTTTTTCTTTTTTCACGTAAACAAAACATGAAGACAATAATATGTCACCGGAAAATAGCAACTCCGTAAGATTATAAAATAACTTGAGAGATTGTAAACTCTTCAAATTACTAAAATTGTCAACTGATCATTTGGAATACTTTTTTAAGCATCAAAATTCGATAGTCTAAATAACTCGAAGTCATTCCGAGAAACTGTGGACTGACATAAAATGGCGACCAATGTGTGACAAGGGTGACAGATACAATACGTTGACAACTCGTGTGACGACACGCGTTGGTACACTTTTTACCAACATTTGACGTCAACAGCCCCCACTACAGTCTACAGACTATCTTTGATGCGCTTTGTCTTTGTCATTTTTCATTGAAAAGGCAAACAATAAGTGTTTTTGAAAATCTAGAACGGACTAAATAGAATTGTTAACTTTCTATGGAGGGAAATACCCAATTGCACACAATTCATAGAATTTCCTCTACAAACTCGCACAGACAAAACTGTAGTAATTCAAACTACTTAAGCCTATCATAGGAGACAGTCATAATTTATGCAAGGCTCAGGGCGTTTAGTCGTACTGCGAAAATGTGAGTTATTGCACACCCCTTGTGCAAAGATGTGTAGGTAACATAGAGCACGGAATTACTGCTCTGGACTAGAAACCGAATGAAAACTAAACTAAACTTCATACTTCCATACTAATATTATAAATGCGAAAGTGTGTCTGTCTGTCTGTTACCTCTTCACGGTTAAACCGCTGAACCGATTTAGATGAAATTTGGTATGGAGATAGTTTGAGTCCCGGGAAAGGACATAGGATAGTTTTTATCCCAGAAACCATCCTATAAGGGGGTGAAAAGGGGGGTAAAAGTTTATGGGAGTCCGTCATTATTGAAGATAAACCTTTGTATTTAGGCGTTTGATAAAAAATAAACAAACATATTTTTTTGCGTTTTTGAAAAATAAAAAATGGCTGCCCAAATTAAGTATTCCACGCAGACGAAGTCGTGGGCAATAGGGAGTTGTAAATATGTATCTGTCTGTGTGCCCGTTTGTTAAATTTTTAAGCCTAAACTTCAGACCCAGTTTTATTGAATTTTGGCACAGACTGCAGAGAAGGACTTACGATAGTTTTATCCTAAGAATACGTTTTCTGACTTTCTCCTGCAGAAGTTACTAATAAAATTAGTTTTGATTGTCATAGATACACGGCAATGTGTCACCCTAGTTTTCAAAGCAAAGGGGCTAATATTTGTTGTTCGTTCTGTGCCATAGAAAACAGCGTTTTCGCGATAGAGACAGATATATTTGTTTATAATAGTTGTATTTCGTTTGTTTTTCGGTAAATTTCGATTCTATTTTCACTGTAAGTGTTATATTTTTCCAGATAAATTGTTTAGATAATGTTTTCTCGTGCATAGGATTCCCCTATTGTCACGAGCTGACGAGCCGCCATTTCCTGAAACCTTTGGTTTCAAGTATAAGAAAAGAAAAAGTAAGTATTTAATAGTCACAAAACGACATACCTCCCCACATACACAATTTTATTTTTCTTAAACTGAACCCTAAACGATAGTGTTGGTAGTTCTTAAATTAGTGTAGTATTAGTTCGTAGTATGATACGGAGACGCTCTCACTGACACACCTTGTTTGCACTTGAAAGTCTTGTCAATGCCTCTAGGAGTGGCCGGCGAGGCATTTCGGTACTCTGTGGTACGTTCAAATGGATCCTGGTCAAACGTACCAGCCGGCTGTCAGGTTGAATTATTGCGAGTTTTAGGATAATCATGTTTACTTAGTGACAAAGGGGAGAATGGAGAGGAAAAAAGAATGGTTGGCCTCGATTTTTTATTTAATGTATCAAGTTTTTGGGATTTTAAGTTGCAGACTCCGGGAAATTGCAGACTCCGTTAGATTGTAATAAATCTTTATTACATAGAAATTTCACGATATTTTATGAGAAAATCGTTTTGGTTACAATAAATCCCCTCCAAATTCAATAGTGTCCAATACACCCGAGTGTTATGAAAAAAAAAATGATGACAATTTCACTTGATATTTTACAATCTTACGGCGGCGTTTGCAATTTTCCGGTGACATATATAAACTGTTACATAAATAAATCTATAGTCTATAATAATATGTATAGTAAAACTGAAGATTTGTTTGTTTGTTTGAATGCACTTATCTCTGGAACTACCAGTCGGATTTGGAAAATTATTTTTGTATATGATAGCCACATTCATGAGGAGGGCTATATATATATAAAAAAGGGGATATGCGCGTACTAAGTCGCGGGTAAAACATAGTAATAAATAAATAAAATCGCCCCCCACCAAATTTTCAAAGCACACCAAACGAAAAACGTTCAAAAGCGGGTAGTATGGCGTGAAGGTATTTAAATAGCCCGGTAACAGCGATTACACCTCAAATCCTCATTACCGAGCTATTCGTTAATTATAATTTAAATATGAAAGGTTTCCTATAAAGGCGTTGCCAAGCGAAGATATGTTCAGGGATTTTTTTTTTATGTTTCATTTATTAATGTCTAAAGGAGCTCCAAAACAGGTATTATTGACGTGGGCAAAAAAGCTGCCAGGCTGAAATGGGACTGGGCGGGTTACACCAGCCGCATGCATAGTGACCGCTGGGCAAAAGTCTCCACGCAATGGGTGCCAGAGGATGGACGGTGTCGCCGAGGCCGGCCCAGAAAGCGGTGGCGAGATGATTTGGATGCACACCGCGAAGGCTGGTTCGAGGTGGCGCAAAAAAAGAATGTCTGGAAGGACACAATAGGCAAAGGAAAAAAAAAAGGAGCTCGTGGATATACAGGGTGTCCCAGAAATGCGTGGTCATATTTTAATAATAATAATAATATTTATTTCAGACCGGAGTCCATAATTTAAAACATTACAAACCAATTTACACACATACATACAAACACCCACTTAATAAAAGAAAACATGGTCACGTTTAAGGGTAGTGTTTTGTATCTGCAAAAAAGGACTAAAAAGTTCCGAAAAAATATTTTTTCAAGCAGTCGCATGCGGTGGCGTTTATTTTAGTTCGTTTGCAAATTCGATGCCATTAAATGCATCAGACTGCTTGAAAAGTGATTTTTTTTGGTAATTTTTAGGAGTTTGTTGCGGTCGGATAAAAAAAACCATTTTTTTTTATTTTGATATTATTTATTTACTGTCTAGCAGATACAGAACACCACCCTTAAGTATGTCCACGCACTTCTGCTACACCCTGTATAATACCAGCCGTTCGTCGATCTTCCAGGTTAAGCAATGCAGGTTTTGCAGGTTCATTAGAAAACCAGCGTCAGACAGCATGAGTCTGTCTGACATATCGCTGAAATGGACCTTTTTAGTGCAGCCGTAAGACACACACTTAGTTCTGAGCATACTAACATTTTTTTTTATTTCTATGTACCGTGCGTGTTTCATGTACTCGTAAGTGCTAAATAAATATTATTCTTTCTTTCAAAGCTTGCTGAGCTACGCACGTCCTCCAAGCTGTTGCTCCAAGCTGTAATTTGTAGGTTTTTGAGAGTCGAAAACCAAGAAATCTGACACTAGGGATATTAATTAAGTATCTGTTTTCAATGTTTTTTTACTAGGAATTGAGCCTTTACTGCATTGATTTTAACTACGCCTAAATGTATACCTAATTCGACGAACTTGGTTAGTTAAATGCAATAAATCTTGTCACAGGATATAGCGTATTTAATTTGATGTTTTTATTTACTTAGTGAATGAGTTTCCCAGTAAATTTATCTCAAATTAGCGATGACTATTCGAAAATAATTGAAAATGTAATTGACAGGCGCTACCAAAATGTCACTGTCACAATGTGACTCTTTGTCAGTAACAGTCTGTCACGCCATTTCGCTTCACCCAGAGCGGAAGAAGTTATTTGATGATTTCTAATCCTTAAAAAAGGGCAGTTATTTTTTAGCCAAGAGCTTTTCCTGCACCTATTTTATAGTAAAATTAGTATAGTGTTAAGGTTTGCATGTTAATTTAATTTGTCCTTGCATGTTAATTTAAAATCCTTGTACACGTGTATTCAATTGTTGGTGAGTCAAATAAATAAAATAAAAATAAAATAAATAGTATGCATAGCAAAATTTTCATCATAAAAAACACACTCAACAAGCGAACCCTTATGGTCCTTCGGCATAAAACGCCTTGTAAATCACCTCTTCCGCAAAAAGGAAGGTAAATACTGGCGCATCGTCCAATTACAAATCCATCCGATATGACATAAATCAGCCGACAATCGAACGGCGTCGCGGTGAGAAAAAATAAAATTTATTCGCCGGTCCACCGCAAATGTTGGGAGTCATTGTTGGCGTGAGTCATAAGAGGGAGCGGGTAGTCGAACCAATTTTAGAGACCTATAGTCCTAGGACATTGCCTGTTAGGACGTGATGCAACAAAATTCATTCACCAAACTCCTTAACTGTAAGTTTATCCGACTGATAAGAATCTAATCAGCTTAGAACATTTTTGTGGTAGGTACCTTGTATGGACAAACACATGCTAGAATGCCTTCAGGTTAAATGGAGCAACGATCCTCGTACACGACTGTACTTGTAGCAGCTGGATGAGAATTACCGATAATCGAGCTGCATTTTGTGCACTTGGCGAGGGCACACTGGGAGCCTATGTCCAGCAGTGGGCTGATGATGATATTTAGGTCTATTCTCTTTTTTACGAAGATTTTTGCCACCTGTTCTTATAGCAATTACTTGAAAATTCTTAAAGAACATGAAATATTAGCGTTCACTCAAAGGTACTAAATCTCTGCCAGCCAAAACTTGGACCACGCACCTCAAGACCAGGGGAGACGCGGCATAAATCAACCATCCGATGGGTAGGCCGAATGAAATGTGGTATGTAAATCCTATCCCCCTAATATTGGGAGGGGATGAATTATAGTCAGGTTATCCCCCGTCCATTGTGAATTTTACTCCAGTTCTAAGATATGTACCGAATGCGTGTCAGAGAGGTGATTTATTCTCGTCCAATTGCAAGTGGTCTGTTTTTTGGCGGCCATTTTGGATTTGGATATGAGCGTCATTGTGATTGGCTGGTTTTGGGTAAGGATGTTTTCGTGGTGAAGGATTTTGTTTGGGGAATGTAGGTTTTTAACCGAGGAAAAAACGGAGGAGGTTCTCAAGTCGACGCGTATATATTTTTTTTGTTGTTAAGAGAATTCTAGACGGGGAGTTGTCGTAATAAACTAGAGTGTTTCTTAAAACCAGTTTATTTATTTATTCAATACAAGTTTATGCAAAAGCGTTGCAAAAAATACAAAAGCGGACTTAATGCCTTAGGCATTTTTAACTGGTATAATAATATGCTTTATAGAGAAAATAAAAATTGCTGGTACTAAAGAGCAATTCCGCAAAAGTTCAGCATAATTAAGTGCAGTTTTCTAAAACTATTCTTTGATAACTATGAAATATTAATATTAAAAACTGCAATTATAACTGTAGTATATGAATTCCATTATATTTCCATTCAGCTGAACTTCGGAAAAAACTTTAGACCAGGGTTTTCAAAAGTTTTTAAAGTACCTTTTCATAATTTCTAGTGATGTCTGCCAAATTACAAATTTCTCTATACTTGTATAGTACAGCAAGCATACTGTACATCGTACCATATTCGGTATTTTACTATAACTATTACTAAAAAACTCAATAACAATAAAACTCCATCCTCGTATGCATGTTAACAATGCGATAAAAAAAGGCCTTTTACGTCCATTTGATATCAAATAAAACTATCTACAAACATCAGAACGAACCTCCATATATTTTATTTCAAACGTTTTTCTCCAACAACGGGTTTTTCCATTCTTTTACCTAATAAAAGACAAATAACCTATGATAGTAAACGGAAAATACTTCACAATAAAACAAACCAAATATTTATTGAGATCGAAACGAGTAAAACCGCGGGATAAAACAGTATAACAATAAAAGTCAAGTTTTATTATGATTTAGTACATTCGTAGCTATATGACCCGCATTCACTCGACCAATATAACTTGACCTATAAACACATAAACAATGTTTAAGCTTAAAGCTCAAGATGTATTGGTACTGCATGTCATGTCGTGGAAAAACAAGCTTCTGTTGTGCACCTTACCTGAACCCTACTTCTTCAGTATAAGGGTGGTTTTAACTCAAGTTTTGTTTGAGATAAAGTTGTTGCCATCGTCACGTATGCTATTATGTCCATGATTACAGTTCGCATAATGAGGGTAGGTGTAATTTCGTGACGTCATTGGCATATTGATGCGGATAACTTTTTAAGGAGACATTTACATGCTGATCTGGGAGGAATTAAGGCTTATGGATTACGGCTTATCTCCTTTAAGAGCACTTAAGACGTTCTAGGCATGTTAATATCTGTATTACCTAGGTAAGTCTAAGTTTTTTGGCTTTGAAGGCTAGTTAAACTAAATGTGTAATTGAAATTTCTCTGTTTGATTCCCGAAACTAATTGCTGTAATTAACTTAAGCCTTTTTGGATTATCATAAGAAGGTATATCGATATTGTTCGAAATATATTGCCATTGTCTTGGGAAGGGGAACGTGTTACACAGTTACTGGGTTGTAGAAATCAAATAGTAACCACTCCATGTAAAAATAAAAAAAATACAACCGACTTCCAAATAAAAACGCTAGGTACAAAGTTTTAAAATAAGCTTAATTTTGGAAGTCGGTGTTTTTGGTTGTTTCTTCTAATAAGATCTTCTAAAATTAAGGTTATTTTATACTTTGTAAATAACAGACTTTGCGAATAAAAAGATCGACTGCCCCGTATATATTATGTGCGCATAACTCGACAGAATGTACTGAACAGCTGATTTTTGACGTGACAACGTCTAATAAATCGATGAACGCCGGCTGCACGCACGAAAAAGGATGACTCATTGTAACGTTACGCTCATTGTAACTCACGATCATTTCATCAATGTTTTGTTATGACGTTGTCACGTTAAACTATCATTCGTAAACCGACTTTACAGACAACCAATTTTTTTTCGGGATTTCGGGGTTGGTCGTAGAGAATGCCTTGATGCATTAAGTTCACCCATGCACCCATATTGGACATACAGTTTAAATAAATAAAAGTTTTTCACAATGACCCCTTAAGAGGTATTGCGTTTATTCTGTTACACATTGTTATCTATCTAGCAAAAAAATCAAAATGCCGAAATGGTAACCCATCAGGGTTACCATTTCGGCATTTTGATTTTTTTTCCAAAGACTTAGCGTCTAGCCACACCTTCCTCTAACGTCTTCACAGGCCTTAATGTTTAGTAAACTTTCACTCTCTTTTGGCCCAACTCAGTATACAGCTGCATTGTACATGGAATACAAACAAATTAACACGTGGGTTTTGATTTCAATCCCCGAACGCAAAAGCTATCATAAATATGCGAGTGGTAACTTGAATCTGGGATCAGGGAAATGGATTTTGGGAATTTTACCGAGAAGGTTCACAGAGCCTTTTCTAAATCGTACCTAGTAAATGCTTTTAAGGCTCGCAGACGGGTGGTCTGCGACAATGAGACAACGACGGGACGACGCGTTTTCATAGATTGCTCTACATGTAAAATGGTTTCTGTGAAAATTTATCATCATATCGTTGTCGCTTAGTCGCATCGCCTGTGAGAAGATGTTTCGTGTTCAACAAATTCCAGAACATTTTTGTCTCATTAAAAGTATTTTTTAATAAACAATGATTACTCTCCTTTCTCCAATTCCGAGTACTCATAAATCGTTTAAAAGACGTTTTATCAAAGCATTTCTCAGCTTTAAACAAAGGGCGTCTTTTAATCATGGATACCAGGCTACCAGGGAAACATAAATGTTTAAGACTGTATAGTCTGTCTTACACAGCGACAGTTTTTTGTATAAAAAACTGTCGCTGTGTAAGAGACACAAAAAATCAAAAACTTTTTAATTCTCCGTTGCTAAGTTGTATCTTCTTTCAACTGTATTGTTCAGGTCGCCACTTACACCGAAGCGTATCAAGTAGTGTAAAGAGCTCAGGGAATTCTTACAAAAATAATCTTATCCGCTGTAATCGCTAAGAAACTGGCCAAAGTGGAGGAGACTTGGTCGGAAATTGGATTTCTTTTACGGAACGGAATGAAAATAAAAAAATGTGTTTATCTTGAAGTTTTATGTTTTAGTTTAAAGATGATGCCTATTCATGCAATAATGGCAGAAACATAAAAAATGCTGTTGGATATTCATTCTTGAAAATTATTTGTTATTGTTCTGTAGCAAATATGCAGTGAATAAATAAATAGTTAGATAACCTTGCATCGAGATATAAGTATCGTTTGAACCTCAATAAGTTAATAGTATTTCTATTACCCACCGTATTGCTATGTTTCGTAAACTCAACAGATTTAAATTATCTTTACTAAAATAGCTAATCAAACCACAGAAAGAAATAAGTTATTGCACGATCTAAGAATCTAGTACTTTGTAAAAATGCAGAATTGATTTGACTGTTACATTTTTTTTTCTTTGACGAATCGCATTCAGCCAGAATAAAACAAATATAAATCGGTTTAGCGATTTACGAGTTTGCGGGACTAACGCACCGTAAATTGATTTTAAATAAAGTTTTTACTTGCTGTATTAGTTCAGCTTAAGAGCCGTATTATTTGTGGTAGTAACAATTCCCCATTTATCATTATACTTCGGTGTGATACACAGCCAAATGTCTCAGCTAAATATCCGAGATTACTCATAATTCGAGTCGGAGTTAGTTCGCAACGGAATCTGTCGATTATTCTTTTACCACCCCCGGGGTAATTGGGGAAAGATGGGGGAATTAACGGGATTATTAGAGAAAAGTCTTGGGGAATTATTCAATTAACTATATCAGACTTTCTGTTCGATTAAATGTGAAATTTTTTAGAGCGTTATTAAAATTTTTGAGGGTAACTCTCTTGAGAGGGTTCTTATATTTTAAATTGAATTAAATTGATCATTGCGACAAAATTTCTGTATTTTTAATATTACTTGGTCTTTGCTTTTCTGCCAAGTATTATCTTTAATCTGCCGCGTATTTCCCATCTATGGAGGGTCGGTTTTTAGTGTAATATATGCAGCTGAATACCAGTATTTTACAAAGAGCTCATTTGACTTTCACAACCCTGTTACTGGGTAACTCGATACCCCTTTTTTATTAATGGGATATCATCAACTGACTTCTTCCGCTCTGGGTGGCGCTGGAGGGCGTGACAGACTCTTACTGACCATCCTTCTAAAGCCCTTTGGGTTCCAGGACCGCGGTGACTCTTTTTAACAAATTTCGCAACCTTGGCAGGATATGGCCCTGACGGGCCCCGAGTGAACTCGACACCCCCCTGGCAGGACTTTTGTTTAACAATAATAGTAGCATTTGTTATAATTGACAGGCCTGCTTCGGTCTTTGTACCACAAGTGCGCCTAATGGTAAGCGATGATGTGGTCAACGCTGGAGTACGCTTGCCTAGCTTTTTGACTCTTGCCTTTATTACAAATATGGATATTCAATTGGGGGACCAAAGAAGCCTTATTTGAATCTCTGGACAAAGAACATTATTCTAGAAGCAGAAGTGTTTCGTACCCTAAGTACCCTAAAAATTGCATCTTAGATACAAAAATGTCTTCCCAGAAATTCATATTAATCAGAGATAAAGAAAGATTCATTCCACCAGGTCCCCAAACCGGGGGAGTGTAATTTAATTTCAACTTTCCCCCTTATCTCGATACAGCTTGATAAGGGATTTAATTAAGTTTACAAACTAAGTAATTTTTTATTACAATTTTTGAGATTTGTTGTCGTCGGACCAGTGGTTTCGTAATTTAGATTTGGATTTTCGTTTAAAAATTTGTTTAAGGGTTGGTTGCGAAAATATTTTTGCATGAATTATGTGACAATTTGAGAAGGATTTATGTTAGATTGTTATCCTACAGTTGGAAAATATAGCAGGTTTTTACCTGTTCAAAACAAGTGCAAGAAGAAAAGTGTTTACAAGCAAGATGCTTGCATTAGAATCTTTTCACTATGTCTTGAAGAACGTCTCATATGAGACAGATGGAAGAATACTGACTGCTTCGTAGGTCCTTGCCAATTGGACTGCTGAGAATGAGGTCTTTGTGTCGATTTTAAGGTCGGAGTAAAAATTATTGAAATTTCTTTATGAATATCCAAGTAGCAGCTCTCTTGTAATATGCTTCTCAAATATTACTGCTGAACATATTAATTCGTTTCGATAATCCATTTTAAATATTATTTACTTGTTGTACACCTACCACAGTGTAGTCTCTTTAAGGTTCCGTAAACGAAGAATAACCAACGGAAGCCTATTACTAAGCTTCCACTGTCCGTCTGTCTGTCAGCGGGCTGTATCTCAAGAACCGTAATAGGTAGACAGTTGCAATTTTCACAGAGCCGCATTTCTATTGCCGCTATAACAACAAATAAAAGGGGGTTCCCATACAAGACACGTGTTTTTTTCGGTTTATGGTAAGGAACCCTTCGTGTGAGAGTCCGACTCGCACTTGGCCGATTTTTTAACACATTGTTTAACTGGTGCAGAATGCCATGTTGCAAAAAGATCGCCTATGTCATGTACCACTACTGTTCGTAAATATTAAATAATTTAAATTTAATGAGTTTAACATAGGTAAACCTCTCTGAAACATTTCTGGATACATAGGCGCAATAGAAGATCGATAAAAGTGAAGAAAGAAAGTTGTTTCTAAATATTCTCGGGTTCAAAGTCTCAATCATATTGAGCTGTATTTAATAATAGAACGTTTGTGATTAATAGCCGAGTTCGTGTGAATTTGACGAGGAGTAGGAAGTTACTGTAATGGTTTCGATAGGTCTTTAGATTATGCACTTGATTTGTGACTTTTTCAGCGAGAATATATTATATTGTTTACTACACTGAAATACCAGCAAGATCCATTTTTTATCTAGCCTTTTCCCAACTACATATCTGTTTTTTATGGATGGAAAATCATCAAATGCCTTCATCCACTCAGGGTAGAGCGGAAGGGCGTGTCAGACTCTTACTGACTAAAACCCTTCCGTGTTCCTTCTAAAGCCTTTTGTGTTCCCGGGTCGCGGTGACTCTTTTGAACAAATTCCGCAATCCTGGCACAACTACTTGGGCTCGGCTTCCAGTCAAACCGTATTCAGCTGAATATTTACCAGTATTTTACATGCAGCGACTGCATATCTAAGTCCACAACCTCCACAAAATCCGGATAGCACGGTACTTCTTGGCGTCAGATTTTCTGACTTCTGACAATCCGTAATGACTGCCAAAGATCTACAAATGACAGCCGGGACCAACTGCTTAAGTAATAATATCATTACAATATGAAGAACAGTCAATCGACATTATCGTTTGTCAAAAAGGCTGTTGGCTAAATACACAATTACTACACCCTGTGTACAAATTCTCAAAAAGGTGTGAAGAACCTTTCAAGGCATTTACAGGGAAAACACCAAGCTCAGACCGAGATACATTTATTTTTCAGTATTTACTAGGGCGGTCATGTATTTGTGGAAAATCTTAACATCGCGATTCAGCGGAGAGACGTCATTACGCAACGCCATCTATCAAGGTGGATGGAACTAAAAAATAAATATTCAAAAAAGTGACAATTCCAATTTCGAATCTTAACTCAGGGTCTTAAATTATTATGCTTAAGCTTGTATGGTACAAGACAATAGATTAGATTTTTTCAGTAGATATCGTAATGAATCTTAACTATTGTTGGCACTATTCAAAACCTGGTACATGCAGACTTACAATTATAATTACTAGGTACGGAAACATACAAATGAAAACAGTTTAGGTTGTAGCATGCAATACAATAATTTATAATGTTCATTTCATAGCGGGGTATGTTAATTAGTGTTATTTTACGTAGCGTTAAACGTAGTGATTATTAAAATAGATTTTATCTACGTAACTGTGTGACTAATGGCTTTTAGGTGGGTATGTTAAATTCTATGCTGGATTTTAAAGTACTGATCAAGAATCTGTTCAGTAAATGAAAGGGTCAAATACTAACAAATTTTAAGAAAAATCACCACAAGACATGAAGGCATTTTTGACAGTCACACTCAATCGAACGTTGCTTAAAAACCGGCCAAGTGCGAGTCGGACTCTGACACCAAGAACACAAAAACATGTTTCTTGTATGGAAGCCCCCTTAAATTTTTTATTTGATTTAATTTTTATTATTTGTTATAGCGGCAATATAAATACACACTGAAAATTTCAACTGTCTACCTATTACGGTTGTTAACATACAGCTTGCTGAAAGACAGACGGACGGTCGGACGGACGGACGGACGAGCCAACGAACGGACGGACAGCGGAGGCTTACTAATTTGTAGAATTGGCACTATGTTGTTGAATCGACAGTTTTTACGCTTTTGTTGTCCGTTTGTCTGTCAGCAGGCTGTATCTCATGTACCGCAAATGGTTGTGGATGTCAGATAAGAATCCGACCCGAGAAATTAATTGTATTTGAATGGATTCACATAGAAATTGAGCACAATTATGTTGTGCATTCATGGAGTGAGTACATTAGAGTTAGTTTAAAAGTGGCGCCAGTGACGGACAAGTTGAGGGGGAACCACTTATCTTGGTATGGTCATGTGAAGAGGAGGGATGAAATGCATGTACCTACCTAAAAGAGTTATGAATATAAATGTGGATGGATGGTCAGGGAGAGGGAGGCCAAAAAAAAGATGGATGGATTGTGTTAAGAGTGAATTGAAAGAAAATGGAGCTAGTGATAGCGTGACTGCTAACAGGACAGAATGGTGGAAAAAAACGTGTTGCGCCGACCCCAAGTAACATGTTCATGGACAGAAGAGGTACCTTTTCTTCATCAGCGGAATGAAACTGACTAAGACTTATCAATCAGTTCCCTTACTTTCAAATCACCAATCGTGTTGGATTGGAGATTTGAAAGTAAGAGAACTGTGGAACTGAACAACAAACAAAAAAAAAGCTAATTTACACCTTCCGACACGATCACGCGACGACAACTCCCCGACCGAGTCACGTATCGGTTTAACCCAGGCTTTCAGTTCCGAACTACGATCCCCAGCTCCATAGAGCCGAGGATTAACGGCTTTGCCATCGTCGACGTGTTGCCGACTTGGAAAAAGTGGTAAGCCGACGATACGACACGAGTTTTCGTTGTAGTCGGAATATGGTTTGATTTTTTTTCTGTAGTAAAAGATGAGGAGGGCGGGCGTATTTTGAGATGAGGGTAATTATTTTGTCAACTGCAGGGCTTTAAGGAACCTTCATCCAAAACATATAAAGCTAAACGTTTTTAACCGACATCAAAAAAGGAAGAGGTTTTGTATTCGTCTTTACGTATTTTGTATGTATGTGCAGCCATAACTTTATTGTATACGAGCCGGTTTAGCCTTTTCTCAACTATATTGGGACCGGCAGCTGAATACCAGTATTTTTCATAGAGCGGCTGCCTATCAGACCTATGGCCTATGAACCCTGGCTAACCTTGGTTAGCCTTCAGCAAGAATGGTCAACTGTCAAAGATCTACAAATGGCAAACAGGACCTAAACGCTTAACATGCTTTTCGAGCCACGAAAGAGTCTTGGTATGATCCATGACCAACCTTGGCAAGCGCTGCTTAACCTGGAAGATCGAAACGTGAAGATATTTTTTTGACGTGACAACGTCTAATAAATCGATGAACGCCGGCTGCACGCACGAAAAAGGATGACTCATTGTAACGTTACGCTCATTGTAACGTTACGATCATTTCATCAATGTTTTCTTATGACGTTGTCAAGTTAAACTGTCGTCCGCAAACCGACTTTACAGACAACCAATTTTTTTTCAAACAACTGCAATCAACAGCAAATAAAACCGACAAAACTTCAAGCATTTCTTCCGTGTAAATTATTTTAGTAATTACCGTAATATGGCAGTAAATATTAATTATTAATGTTTGTTTTGCGTGTAGCAATCTGAACTGTGCGGTCACTTACTTATGTAAAACGTAGAGTTAATAAGCTGTCATTATTTGTTATGGAGTTGAGTTTTGATGTGAAAAGTTGCACGCTTTCGTGTGTGATAAAATGTCATGGCAAGGCTCGGTTTTGTCACGTCTATGAATACTTTTAGTGCAAGTTGAAATGACAAAACAACCCATTTGGGACTGTAACATAAACGTGACATTTACTGAAGAATATTATTCTATTGTTTCAAGGTACCTACTTACTATTGCTACTTCTTGATCTTTGTGCTCATCTATCTGTATTTGTTCTTTTAGAAAGAAAAAGAGTGTATTCCTCCCAAACAGACGCACGGTTTTGATTATAAAAATATACACATAAAAAAAAAATATAACAAAATAGAAAATTAAATAAATCAAAAGATAAAAATTACTTTTATTAATGTTTAACTATGCCCAAACACTAATCAGCTGATTCAGTACTCAAATTCTCTGAAAAGTATTTAAAATTGATACCTGCAAACCAGTATCCAAAACCAAGCACTAACCGAATTCTTTCATGAATGGACCTGCCTGTGTCAGGGACGGACATTTCATACACACGTAACAGTCGCAGTCACATCATAGATAAAACAACATTCACACATTCTGTGACACTAACATTATGTGTGGCTGCGACTGACAGTGACAGATGTCATCCTAACACAAACAAAATAAAAAAAAACTCATCTCTTTTAATTTTGTGTGAATATAAATAAATACTTTATGTTTTTAATTATAGAATATTTACTCTGTTTTTAACCTAGGCATCTGTCGAGTTCAAACTCTCAAAGAAACTAAGTGTCGAATCGAAAATAAAAAGATAAATATAATTCCAGAATGAACCATATTCTTATCCATTGCAGTTATAGTTCAACACATAAAAAATACAGATATATCCGACTGATATTGTGTCTAATAATGTCCTGGCATATTTTTAGCAACATAAATAATGAAATAGTTAAATAAACGAATATTTTTTTAGCTATAAGTATACTTTAGTTTCAAATTTCATTAAAAACCAGTTGGCTATCCCACCGTAACACCGCCATTGTACCCATTGAATTAAGTTTGTGTAAAAGTGTTGTGTGTCTTTTTGCACAACTATTTTTGGTGTACTACAAAACATTCCCATCCTAACCCGCATTCGTCAAAATCCACATAACACAACGTACACTCCCAGAAAAGATAATACTTCATACAGTTACCAAAAAAAGCATCAAAACTTTCACTTTACCCCACACAAAGAACTTCAAAAATGGCCGCCACGTTCGAAATTCGAAACCGACACCGTCGACGGCTGCATAATCCAATGACTTTCAACTAGCCAGCATTACGGCACCAGAACTCCGTATAAAGGATCTAAATTACCCCCAAATGGACGTTGTAATCGATTTTTCTTTGCCTACCCTCAATTAGCTGTATCTGGCGTGGATGTATCAATTGCAGGTAGCGTTCGCAGAATAGTTGGGAAGAAAGTTTTGTAATTAAGGAAGTTGGAATATTATTTTGGTGCACGGATGTGGAGTTTTTCTTTTGCTGTTACTTGCGCTAAGTAAGAATAATATTCTTGGTGTGAACCGATAATACCGACAAAAAAACATTTGAATTATCATCTGTTGTCATAGGACTTACCAATCGAATATTTTTAAGGTCAACCCTCCGTTTTGTCGGGAAAAGGCTTGGCAGTTTAATTTATAAAAAAAAACGAAATTACCACTAGGCCACTTTATCTTCTGTGTTTCCCGATAGCAGGTTTTTTCTAAGCAAGTGTGCATATCATCGTTTTCCATCAAGTGAGATTATGATCAAACGCGATCCTGTCATTAATAAATATTAATAAAAAAATATTTTGGCACAGTGATTCCGCTGACGCTACACCAGGCCATCTAATTGCACTTCGATTGTCCGAACAAGGTAGCACTTAATTTAGCGTTCACGTCACGAGTGCGATACGATTTGTATCATTGTTTGTTCTAGCAATTTACTACTGGGATTAAGGAATTTTCATGATTTCAACTTATCTAATGTCCTTATCCCATGTTACTTGGGGTTGGGACAGCACGTTTTTTTCTTCCATTCTCCTCTTTCAACCGACATACTATCATTCACTCCACTTACCTATATAATTCCTTACTCAACTCATTCATACTTTTCTTTTACATTTGGATGCTATGTGAAGGAAAAAACTATCTTATGTCCTTTCTTGAGACTCAGACAATCTTTAAACCAAATTTCATCTAAATCGGTCCAGCCGTTTGCGCGTCATGAAGTAACAAACATACACACACACACACTCACAAACTTTTGCCTTTATAATATTAGTTTGTGTGTAGTGTGATTTATAAATCTGAGTGCAAAACCAACACTTGTAATATTTGAGCAATTTGATATTTGATGTAAAAGACTGGGATTTCCGTTTAATTTTCTTTTAAGTGGTTGGTTTTGATCATTATTATCGTTTCAGACAAAAGAGGTCCACTATTGGATATTGACATCAAGCGTTGCTACTGTGACAGGTATTTTTCACATCCATCTGACTTTCGCAGAATTGTTTTCATGTTCAATTAAATCAAAATCGACTTCGAAAGTAGAGTCGTAAACACTCACATATTTTATGTCCGATAGCTAACAAAGTCTTACCTGTACAGTTATCAACACAATCGTCGTTGAATCTCGTGAGATTGCCACTTTGTCGGACATGGTACTCTTAACGCTTAACGTGTTGTTGACTGTACCAGATGATTGAATTGTAAGATGTGGGTAGTTGTGAAATAGAAGTGATAAAGTATAACTTTAAACTTCATTAAAAATGAAATTCCTATCTAACCTAGGGTTATTTTAAAGGTGATAAACTGTTTGT
This sequence comes from Mamestra configurata, assembly GCA_002192655.3. NCBI lineage: Eukaryota > Metazoa > Arthropoda > Insecta > Lepidoptera > Noctuidae > Mamestra > Mamestra configurata. Next base: position 324,887 of record NDFZ01005415.1, read on the forward strand.
TTGTTGTTAGGTGGTTTTAGAAAGTACTGATTAAATTACAAAAAATATTTCATCAATAAAAGCTAAGCTCAGCTCACTCAGCATTGTGGAAATTTTGGACGTTTCTCTTGCAAAAGGCTATAAAAGCGAATACACGGATAAAGATAGTACCTGTAGCGGCATCAATGAAACCACATGAAATCTAGAAGCAAAATTTGTACGGCAACAAAAATAACCACAGCGCCATCTATCCTGTCAGCGACGAACTACCATCGAAATATTGTATCGCGCAAGCAAAGTTCTCCGTGCGATATGAACATATACAACAGTCCAAATATCAACTATCGGGCAGTTGCCCACCAGACACAACAACCGTCTGGTCGGAGGATCCTCCCATTTTCAGTGGAGGTGTGCGGGACTTTACTCTCTGTGCCGCATACCTCTATATACCTAAACAAAATGTATCCCGGTAACTGCTGGCTTAAAATTATTATCATCCATTTACAACATAAGTCTGTAAAAGCTATTTTTAGGTTGCTTGTTTTTGAATGTCAGCAAAATTTCGCTTATGTCCGGTTCCTAAAGACCAAAACTTTTACCAGCCAAGTGCCAATCTAAACTTTCCGAATTGCTATCCGGTTCTTTGAAATAAATCTGAACGCAATTTCACATTTTAACGCCTATTCATCTTCTATAAATGCATTTACCTACGAGACAGTAACTAATATGCTTCGTTTGGTAAATACGACATCATCATCATCATCGCTTGTAGTCTTGTCTAACCTCACCACTCCATCACTGAGTAATGGTCTTCTTCCTTTTATGCCAAGCTACCCTGGTCTGTGTAAACCTCATAATTCAGGTATTTTGAGAAAATCTCGTGTACACTCCGGTGATTTGGGTTGTCAAGTCACCTAATCATGGTAGCATGCCAGCCAGTCTATATTATCTACGTCTCAACTTAGGTGGAGTGAGTATGAAATGAAATGTCATTCAATCTTATTTGTATGGATTGGCAACTCACTTCATGATCACTTAACCTTAGCTTACACAGTGAGATGTTTTCAGAATCGCAGAGTTTAACGTTTACAGTTTACGCACTTTAACGTTTACAGAGTCGACCGACTGGTCTTATCTGCATTCTTGTAAATAGGTGGATGACAAAAGGAAAGGTATATGTTACTTATATTTTTACAGCTAAAAAGCTGTGAAAATATGTATCGATTTAATTCTGTCAACGCCGGTTGTCGCTGAAAACTCTGTAAAAATAAACTCACAAAAAACTCTTTTACTTTCTGTCCTCCTTCCTTCAAATTGCGCCCAAACTTTGGGGACAATAAACCTATCAACTGATTGGCTGGCCAAACACTGATAAAATCTGCTGTGTTCCACCAAAAACAACAGTCAAATCAAGTTTAACACGATATCTGTCAATACATCAAACTCTATATCATCTACTAACCGTTAGCGGTAAAACCAACCAATAACGATCAGTCAGATATAGGAACCAACATAACTCCAAGCTTAAACAAGATGGTATCACGTGTTTATAGTCTCGCTACCTCTGTGATATAGGTACAACGATCTCATTAAGATTATCTGCTTGAATTATTACCTGTTTATGTTATTAGGCTGTGTTCAAGCTAGATTGTGATCACTGTGATGGTGTATGGGCAAATAAAGCTAATGGAACTTAGGTATTATCACACTAGGGTAATAATGTCATAAGGTATTCAATAATAGAGCTCCCCGCTTAAAAAGTCGTCCGAAAAATCACTATTCATCATATCCAACGTGTAACAGAATAAACGCAATACCTGAAAAGGGATCATTGCACTTATTATTATGAATAAATTTTACCATGGGACAAAAACCGGAAATCGTAAAAAAAACAGCTTTACAGTAAATTTTGTCGTGTTATGGGCACAGAAATATATAGGTAAAAGTTGTTCATAACGATGAGTACAATGATTCCTTTTAAGTTATTGCGTTTCTTTTCTTACACGTTGTATAAATGTTTTGACAAGGCAGTAGGTGTCATTGACCCTTTGACATTGACAACTTATTTCAAATATAGAAGAGCTTATTTAAAACGTAGAAGAATATTATTTATTAAAAACACACATGAAAATATGGTCAGTCAAGTTTAGCATTTGTTTTGACAAAATATGTTATAATTAAAGCTTATTGTTCGGGCAATGTTGTCTATTGCCATAGTACAGACGCCAGTACATCAAGCTACCCGAAACTGTCAAATTTTCCCAATCAACCTTGAACCTAATGCTTTAGCGATAAAGTTGAAAATCTATTAAATACATTTAAATTCGGCCAAGCATTATGTTTGTGTATCCTACGTGTTAATAACAAAATTTGTCATACTTCCCAGGTCCTTTCAACCAGGTCTTCCTTGCGTCCTTTTGAATGTCATCCACCAAACAATATATGAGAGGAAATTAATCTATTGTACCTTTTGTATTGATTGATTTATTTATGACTAGTGGCCCGCCCCGGCTTCGTCCGGATGCATATGTATTTTCAAAAATTTCCTTCATAAGAACCTTCTTCTCACTATTAACAAACACAATAAAAACAGAATTAGCGAAATTGGTCCAGCCGTTCACGTGTGATGTCGTGACCAAGGGAAATAGCGATTCATTTTTGTATATATAGATTGACTTAACTACATATATCACCTGAAGGTAAGCCACGATGTTATTAACGACCTTGCAGGCTCTACTAAAATCAGGTAACCTATTCCTCAGGGTTACAGAATTTGTTCGAAAGAGTCACCGCGGCCATGGAACCTAAAGGTTATTTGGAGGGACACGGATGGGTATTAGTCAGTCAGTCTGATACTCCCTTCCGCTCCGCCCAGAGCCGAAGGAGTCTTTTGATGATATCCCATACATAAAACAAAAACCTATTGACATAAAATACGCATAGAATGAAGCTATCAGGAAACAAACTCCGGTAGGGATGGGAAATCATCAAATGACTTCTTCCGCTCTGGGTGGAGCGGAAGGGCGTGTCAGACTCTTACTGACTAAAACCCATCCGTGTTCCTTTTAAAGCCCTTTGCGTTCCAGGGCCGCGGTGACTCTTTCAAACAAATTCCGCCACCAGGTAGGTACCCTACAAACCTTCTTTTGGCAGAAAAAAATAACCTGAATTGTTAATCCAACATCTTCAGAAAATTAACAGTAACGTACTCTCCTAACAAGAAAACAAGTCGTTAAAAATTAGCAATCCCCTCGGCACAGTCGCGGGCCTTCCTGCCCGAATCCGGACAATAGCCACAAACAACATAATACGCGATTCAAGGCCCCACATATTTTGGCAGGAAACAGAAATACATAAAAGTAGGACGTGACACAGAAGTTTGGGTTTGTGGCTGGTTGCTTAACAATAGATTCTTATAGGAGAATATAAAAAACGTTGTTTACTTATTTTGCAAATGATAAATAATTGAAGAAGTTCCTAGCTAACAAATAGCAGTCACACGGGTTGATCTTCAAAGTAAGGCAACGCTTGCTGAGGTGGGTCCGTGGATGGGTGACTATCTTCACATACTTGTATTCATCCTACGTGCCTCGGAAAGCACATTAGGCTGTTGGTCCCTGCAGTAATTTTTACGTCTTTGACAGTTGTTACTTATGCTTATTATTATTATTTCCTTTATTTACTGTATATACATATAAATTACATTTTAAAATATTAAAATACAAGGATATATTAATATTTAAAATATAAAAATAGTAGCCCACTGGTATCGGGAACAGGGTTCAAGCTACCGGTGATCAGGGCCCCTGAGAGAGGAACCTCCTAATTATTATTTGATTATAATTATTTTTTATTATTTCCATCAATTAATTATTTGTTTTTGTTAGTGGTACTTAAATAATTTGTTATTCTGTATTTTTTGGTTAATTTTTAATACCTATGTGTGTTACTTTTCAATTTTTTAAATATCTAATTTATAATAAGATTATGACTCCCTGTACGTGTTGGTTCGGACTGTAAGTGCAGAATAAATTAAAGCTAAATAAATAAATAATAAATAAATAGTCAAAGCATTTTCTAAAATCACTCATTCGATAAGGGAAGTTTTCAGTCTGACCTGATGCAGCTAAATACTAGTATTTTACATGAACAGACTAATTTTAAAACCTATTAAACTCAATTATTGGGTAATGCGATACGATATACTACTTATGGTCAGACATTCGGGCTTTGAACCTTACCTTTATTACCTTTGAAAAGTTTTCAACGCACTGTATCGTCTTCATTTTTTGTTTACGTGAATAAATAAAAAATGNTCGGCACAGTCGCTTCCTGCCCGAATTCGGACAATAGCCACAAACAACATAATACGCGATTCAAGGCCCCACATATTTTGGCAGGAAACAGAAATACATAAAAGTAGGACGTGACACAGAAGTTTGGGTTTGTGGCTGGTTGCTTGACAATAGATTCTTATAGGAGAATATTAAAAACGTTGTTTACTTATTTTGCAAATGATAAATAATTGAAGAAGTTCCTAGCTAACAAATAGCAGTCACACGGGTTGATCTTCAAGGTAAGGCAACGCTTGCTGAGGTGGGTCCGTAGATGGGTGACTATCTTCAAATACTAGTATTCATCCTACGTGCCTCGGAAAGCACATTAGGCTGTTGGTCCCTGCAGTAATTTTTACGTCTTTGACAGTTGTTACTTATGCTTATTATTATTATTTCCTTTATTTACTGTATATACATATAAATTACATTTTAAAATATTAAAATACAAGGATATATTAATATTTAAAATATAAAAATAGTAGCCCACTGGTATCGGGAACAGGGTTCAAGCTACCGGTGATCAGGGCCCCTGAGAGAGGAACCTCCTAATTATTATTTGATTATAATTATTTTTTATTATTTCCATCAATTAATTATTTGTTTTTGTTAGTGGTACTTAAATAATTTGTTATTCTGTATTTTTTGGTTAATTTTTAATACCTATGTGTGTTACTTTTCAATTTTTTAAATATCTAATTTATAATAAGATTATGACTCCCTGTACGTGTTGGTTCGGACTGTAAGTGCAGAATAAATTAAAGCTAAATAAATAAATAATAAATAAATAGTCAAAGCATTTTCTAAAATCACTCATTCGATAAGGGAAGTTTTCAGTCTGACCTGATGCAGCTAAATACTAGTATTTTACATGAACAGACTAATTTTAAAACCTATTAAACTCAATTATTGGGTAATGCGATACGATATACTACTTATGGTCAGACATTCGGGCTTTGAACCTTACCTTTATTACCTTTGAAAAGTTTTCAACGCACTGTATCGTCTTCATTTTTTGTTTACGTGAATAAATAAAAAATGCGTGTACAATATTTTTTTGGAAATCTATCTGACGGATTAATTCGATTTATTCTGTAAAATACCGTATTGAAGTGTTTTACAAGGCGGAGGCGGAGAAGTTTTTGTAAGTATGTTATGTATGTATGGTCATCCATCCACGGACCGACTTTGGCAAGCGACTTTTAACCTCGAAAAACGAAGCTTTTGGCTCTCATTATTTAGTTAAGAGCTCCTTTTTGGAAAGACCGTTAAAACAATATTTAAATACAACCACTTATTAGAAACAAATGTTAAGTTACAACTGTAATCCCAGTGACCTCAAAAATCTTGAAAAATATTCGTATCTATTCAAAGTCTCCGTGGAACAAACATAGACCGATCGTGTCCAGTACATACACATATCAAGCTATAACAAGATAATATTGCCCCGAGGGCTATAACAGAACATTAGGATTTATGGAGTCCCTTTTGGGCCTCTTCTCGGACCATGTTTAAATAAATGTCTGTTTGTGAAATGAGTAAGCGTGTTTATTTTCTTGTTATTGCTCTTTGTTATCTTAACATATAAAAAACTGTGCAGTTTTACAGGATAAAACAGGGTATTCACCTCAATAATAAGATAGCTTTATATCAGTCAAATAATTTTCGCAATCAGTCAGAAATTCGTTCTTTATCACAGGTAGTCCCTGTGACGACTGTCGAAGATCTGCAAATGACAGCCGGGACTTTCAGCTTTACGTTTTTTCCATGGCACGGAAGGCTCTCGTAACGCAGTGACTGGTGACCTGTCTATGGGCCGACCAAGTTATTGTCAGATTAAATGACAAAAAAATTTACAGTTTTTAATTTTTCACTTTGTAGTGGTACGCCACAGGCAAACACTTAACAACACCACTGGAAACTCACAGGAAATCAAAAACGAAATTACCACTAGGCCACTTTATCTTCTGTGTTTCCCGATAGCAGGTTTTTTCTAAGCAAGTGTGCATATCATCGTTTTCCATCAAGTGAGATTATGATCAAACGCGATCCTGTCAATAATAAATATTAATAAAAAAATATTTTGGCACAGTGATTCTGCTGACGCTACACCAGGCCATCTAATTGCACTTCGATTGTCCGAACAAGGTAGCACTTAATTTAGCGTTCACGTCACGAGTACGATACGATTTGTATCATTGTTTGTTCTAGCAATTTACAACTGGGATTTAGGAATTCCAAGATTTCAACTTATCTACTGTCCTTATCCCATGTTACTTGGGGTTGGGACAGCACGTTTTTCTTCCATTCTCCTCTTTCAACCGTCATACTATCATTCACTCCACTTACCTATATAATTCCTTACTCAACTCATCCATACTTTTCTTTTGTTTTACATTTAGATGCTATGTGAAGGTTTATGGTATACTAGCTACCGCGCGGGGCTCCGCCCGCGTTAATGTCGAAAATTATCCTAAGAGAACATACTCCCGAGATAAAAACTATCCCATGTTCTTTCCCAATCGGTCCAGCCGTTTGCGCGTGATGAAGTAACAAACATACACACACACACACATACTCACAAACTTTCGCCTTTATAATATTAGTTTAATAGTGTGATTTATAAATCTGAGTGCAAAACCAACACTGTTGTAATATTTGATCAATTAGATATTTAATGTAAAAGACTGGGATTTCCGTTTAACAAAGTCTTACCTATACAGTTATCAACACAATCGTCGTTGAATCTCATGAGATTGCCACTTTGTCGGACATGGTACTCTTAACGCTTAACGTGTTGTTGACTGTACCACATGATTGGATTGTAAGATGTGGGTAGTTGTGAAATAGAAGTGATAAAGTATAACTTTAAACTTCATTAAAAATGAAATTCCTATCTAACCTAGGGTTATTTTAAAGGTGATAAACTGTTTGTTTGTTGTTAGGTGGTTTTAGAAAGTACTGATTAAATTACAAAAAATATTTCATCAATAAAAGCTAAGCTCAGCTCACTCAGCATTGTGGAAATTTTGGAAGTTTCTCTTGCAAAAGGCTATAAAAGCGAATACACGGATAAAGATAGTACCTGTAGCGGCATCAATGAAACCACATGAAATCTAGAAGCAAAATTTGTACGGCAACAAAAATAACCACAGCGCCATCTATCCTGTCAGCGACGAACTACCATCGAAATATTGTATCGCGCAAGCAAAGTTCTCCGTGCGATATGAACATATACAACAGTCCAAATATCAACTATCGGGCAGTTGCCCACCAGACACAACAACCGTCTGGTCGGAGGATCCTCCCATTTTCAGTGGAGGTGTGCGGGACTTTACTCTCTGTGCCGCATACCTCTATATACCTAAACAAAATGTATCCCGGTAACTGCTGGCTTAAAATTATTATCATCCATTTACAACATAAGTCTGTAAAAGCTATTTTTAGGTTGCTTGTTTTTGAATGTCAGCAAAATTTCGCTTATGTCCGGTTCCTAAAGACCAAAACTTTTACCAGCCAAGTGCCAATCTAAACTTTCCGAATTGCTATCCGGTTCTTTGAAATAAATCTGAACGCGATTTCACATTTTAACGCCTATTCATCTTCTATAAATGCATTTACCTACGAGACAGTAACTAATATGCTTCGTTTGGTAAATACGACATCATCATCATCATCGCTTGTAGTCTTGTCTAACCTCACCACTCCATCACTGAGTAATGGTCTTCTTCCTTTTATGCCAAGCTACCCTGGTCTGTGTAAACCTCATAATTCAGGTATTTTGAGAAAATCTCGTGTACACTCCGGTGATTTGGGTTGTCAAGTCACCTAATCATGGTAGCATGCCAGCCAGTCTATATTGTCTACGTCTCAACTTAGGTGGAGTGAGTATGAATTGAAATGTCATTCAATCTTATTTGTATGGATTGGCAACTCACTTCATGATCACTTAACCTAAGCTTACACAGTGAGATGTTTTCAGAATCGCAGAGTTTAACGTTTACAGTTTACGCACTTTAACGTTTACAGAGTCGACCGACTGGTCTTATCTGCATTCTTGTAAATAGGTGGATGACAAAAGGAAAGGTATATGTTACTTATATTTTTACAGCTAAAAAGCTGTGAAAATATGTATCGATTTAATTCTGTCAACGCCGGTTGTCGCTGAAAACTCTATAAAAATAAACTCACAAAAAACTCTTTTACTTTTTGTCCTCCTTCCTTCAAATTGCGCCCAAACTTTGGGGACAATAAACCTATCAACTGATTGGCTGGCCAAACACTGATAAAATCTGCTGTGTTTCACCAAAAACAACAGTCAAATCAAGTTTAACACGATATCTGTCAATACATCAAACTCTCTATCATCTACTAACCGTTAGCGGTAAAACCAACCAATAACGATCAGTCAGATATAGGAACCAACATAACTCCAAGCTTAAACAAGATGCTATCACGTGTTTATAGTCTCGCTACCTCTGTGATATAGGTACAACGATCTCATTAAGATTATCTGCTTGAATTATTACCTGTTTATGTTATTAGGCTGTGTTCAAGCTAGATTGTGATCACTGTGATGGTGTATGGGCAAATAAAGCTAATGGAACTTAGGTATTATCACACTAGGGTAATAATGTCATAAGGTATTCAATAATAGTGCTCCCCGCTTAAAAAGTCGTCCGAAAAATCACTATTCATCGTATCCAACGTGTAACAGAATAAACGCAATACCTGAAAAGGGATCATTGCACTTATTATTATGAATAAATTTTACCATGGGACAAAAACCGAAAATCGTAAAAAAAACAGCTTTTTAGTAAATTTTGTCGTGTTATGGGCACAGAAATATATAGGTAAAAGTTGTTCATAACGATGAGTACAATGATTTCTTTTAAGTTATTGCGTTTCTTTTCTTACACGTTGTATAAATGTTTTAACAAGGCAGTAGGTGTCATTGACCCTTTGACATTGACAACTTATTTCAAATATAGAAGAGCTTATTTAAAACGTAGAAGAATATTATTTATTAAAAACACACATGAAAATATGGTAAGTCAAGTTTAGCATTTGTTTTGACAAAATATGTTATAATTAAAGCTTATTGTTCGGGCAATGTTGTCTATTGCCATAGTACAGACGCCAGTACATCAAGCTACCCGAAACTGTCAAATTTTCCCAATCAACCTTGAACCTAATGCTTTAGCGATAAAGTTGAAAATCTATTAAATACATTTAAATTCGGCCAAGCATTATGTTTGTGTATCCTACGTGTTAATAACAAAATTTGCCATACTTCCCAGGTCCTTTCAACCAGGTCTTCCTTGCGTCCTTTTGAATGTCATCCACCAAACAATATATGAGAGGAAATTAATGTATGGTACCTTTTGCATTGATTGATTTATTTATGACTAGTGGCCCGCCCCGGCTTCGTCCGGATGCATATGTATTTTCAAAATTTTCCTTCATAAGAACCTTCTTCTGACTATTAACAAACACAATAAAAACAGAATTAGCGAAATTGGTCCAGCCGTTCACGTGTGATGTCGTGACCAAGGGAAATAGCGATTCATTTTTGTATATATAGATTGACTTAACTACTCTACTAAAATCAGGTAACCTATTCCTCAGGGTTACAGAATTTGTTCGAAAGAGTCACCGCGGCCATGGAACCTAAAGGTTATTTGGAAGGACACGGATGGGTATTAGTCAGTCAGTCTGATACTCCCTTCCGCTCCGCCCAGAGCCGAAGGAGTCTTTTGATGATATCCCATACATAAAACAAAAACCTATTGACATAAAATACGCATAGAATGAAGCTATCAGGAAACAAACTCCGGTAGGGATGGGAAATCATCAAATGACTTCTTCCGCTCTGGGTGGAGCGGAAGGGCGTGTCAGACTCTTACTGACTAAAACCCATCCGTGTTCCTTTTAAAGCCCTTTGCGTTCCAGGGCCGCGGTGACTCTTTCAAACAAATTCCGCCACCAGGTAGGTACCCTACAAACCTTCTTTTGGCAGAAAAAAATAACCTGAATTGTTAATCCAACATCTTCAGAAAATTAACAGTAACGTACTCTCCTAACAAGAAAACAAGTCGTTAAAAATTAGCAATCCCCTCGGCACAGTCGCGGGCCTTCCTGCCCGAATCCGGACAATAGCCACAAACAACATAATACGCGATTCAAGGCCCCACATATTTTGGCAGGAAACAGAAATACATAAAAGTAGGACGTGACACAGAGGTTTGGGTTTGTAGCTGGTTGCTTAACAATAGATTCTTATAGGAGAATATAAAAAACGTTGTTTACTTATTTTGCAAATGATAAATAATTGAAGAAGTTCCTAGCTAACAAATAGCAGTCACACGGGTTGATCTTCAAAGTAAGGCAACGCTTGCTGAGGTGGGTCCGTGGATGGGTGACTATCTTCACATACTTGTATTCATCCTACGTGCCTCGGAAAGCACATTAGGCTGTTGGTCCCTGCAGTAATTTTTACGTCTTTGACAGTTGTTACTTATGCTTATTATTATTATTTCCTTTATTTACTGTATATACATATAAATTTTATTTTAAAATATTAAAATACAAGGATATATTAATATTTAAAATATAAAAATAGTAGCCCACTGGTATCGGGAATAGGGTCCAAGCTACCGGTGATCAGGGCCCCGGAGAGAGGAACCTCCTAATTATTATTTGATTATTATTATTGTTTATTATTTCCATCAATTAATTATTTTATTTTATTATTGGTAAATAATTTGTTATTCTGTATTTTTTGGTTAATTTTTAATGTGTGTTACTTTTCAATTTTTTAAATATCTAATTTATAATAAGATTATGACTCCCTGTACGTGTTGGTTCGGACTGTAAGTGCAGAATAAATTAAAGCTAAATAAATAAATAATAAATAAAAAGGCAAAGCATTTTCTAAAATCACTCATTCGATAAGGGAAGTTTTCAGTCTGACCTGATGCAGCTGAATACTAGTATTTTACATGAACAGACTAATTTTAAAACCTATTAAACTCAATTATTGGGTAATGCGATACGATATACTACTTATGGTCAGACATTCGGGCTTTGAACCTTACCTTTATTACCTTTGAAAAGTTTTCAACGCACTGTATCGTCTTCATTTTTTGTTTACGTGAATAAATAAAAAATGCGTGTACAATATTTTTTTGGAAATCTATCTGACGGATTAATTCGATTTATTCTGTAAAATACCGTATTGAAGTGTTTTACAAGGCGGAGGCGGAGAAGTTTTTGTAAGTATGTTATGTATGTATGGTCATCCATCCACGGACCGACTTTGGCAAGCGTCTCTTAACCTCGAAAAACGAAGCTTTTGGCTCTCATTATTTAGATAAGAGCTCCTTTTTGGAAAGACCTACCTTACCTACCTTGTTGCTATTCCACCAATTCGCACTAAACGTTTCCAAACGACTGACCTGTTGGTCGAGTGGTTAGTGACCCTGACTGCTTAACCGGAGGTCGTGGGTTCGATTCCCACCCAGGACAAATCTTTGTGTGATGAGCATGATCATTTGTTCTGTGTCTGGGTGTAATTTGTGTATAATATGTATGTATTTAGAAATATATAAGTATGTTTATCAGTTGTCTGGTTGCCATAGTACAGGCTTTGCCTAGTTTGGGATCGGATGACCGTGTGTGAGTTGTCCCAGGATATATTAGGATATATTAAACGTCTTTTATTATGCGCACAGCAAAGGAGTGGAACTCTCTGCCTGCGTCTGTGTTTCCGAACGCATACGNATTGAAGTGTTTTACAAGGCGGAGGCGGAGAAGTTTTTGTAAGTATGTTATGTATGTATGGTCATCCATCCACGGACCGACTTTGGCAAGCGACTTTTAACCTCGAAAAACGAAGCTTTTGGCTCTCATTATTTAGTTAAGAGCTCCTTTTTGGAAAGACCGTTAAAACAATATTTAAATACAACCACTTATTAGAAACAAATGTTAAGTTACAACTGTAATCCCAGTGACCTCAAAAATCTTGAAAAATATTCGTATCTATTCAAAGTCTCCGTGGAACAAACATAGCCCGATCTTGTCCAGTACATACACAGATACACATATCAAGCTATAACAAGATAATATTGCCCCGAAGGCTATAACAGAACATTAGGATTTATGGAGTCCCTTTTGGGCCTCTTCTCGGACCGTGTTTAAATAAATGTCTGTTTGTGAAATGAGTTAGCGTGTTTATTTTCTTTGTTATCTTAACATATAAAAAACTGTGCAGTTTTACAGGATAAAACAGGGTATTCCACTCAATAATAAGATAGCTTTATATCAGTCAAATAATTTTCGCAATCAGTCAGAAATTCGTTCTTTATCACAGGTAGTCCCTGTGACGACTGTCGAAGATCTGCAAATGACAGCCGGGACTTTCAGCTTTACGTTTTTTCCATGGCACGGAAGGCTCTCGTAACGCAGTGACTGGTGACCTGTCTATGGGCCGACCAAGTTATTGTCAGATTAAATGACAAAAAAATTTACAGTTTTTAATTTTTCACTTTGTAGTGGTACGCCACAGGCAAACACTTAACAACACCACTGGAAACTCACAGGAAATCAAAAACGCAATTTCGTTTACTTGGATGACATATTTTCTCCAGCTATTTTGACTTACGAACCAAATTCCTGAACCGATCTTGATGAACTTTCTGTGGGACCATTCGGACAGTGTGACCTTTCAGATATTTTTTTTTTATCAAATCGGTTCATAGGTAAATGACGAAGTTATGACAAAAAAACATTGAAAAAGAACAAAACCGAATTAAGAACCAACTCCTTTTTTTGAAGTCGGAAATTCTTGCTTTTTTGAAAAGTAATAGTAGGTACCAATATTTTTTATTCTATTAATGTTTCAACACTATTATTGCTTTCTTTTGAAGTTTCTTTTCAAGAACGTGTTAAAAATATCAAGCAGTCAACACAATAAAAAAATCCTAAACGTGATTCCATGTACTAAAAAGAGAACTATAGAAAAATAACACACGAAAAAAAATAAAGTCGGACAATATATTCGTAGGCCTTCAATATCGGTTGACCCAAACATTGTATATTATATACATTGTATAGATATATAACAGTTAATGCGATACCGTTGTATGTTGGTCCTGTGGCCATTCGGTCCTTAGGGGAGGACGTGACGATTGTATACTATGCTCTAATGGCTTTCTTACGAGAATAGGTTATGAGAGCTTGTGGAAAGATTTTGGCTCGTATATGTGGACTGTTTTGGTGGGAATATCGAAGGGTTGTTAGGTAAAGGTGATTTTGAAAGTGCTGCTATGATCCTATCCCTCCTACTTTCTTACTAATGTAATAAAATGTTGAAATAATAAGTTAATGAGATAGCTGGATGTTTGTAACTCTTTCACGCATAAAATACTGAACGGATTTCGACGAAATTTACAGAAACATAGTGTAGCGGCATCAATGTCACCACATGAAAAACTAAGCGAAATTAGTACGGCAATAAAAAGAACCGCAACGCCATCTATCTTGTCAGCGACGAACTACCAACGAATTCCTGCATCGCGCAAGCACAGTTCTCCGTGCGATTTGAACATACAACAGTCCGAATATCGACTATCGGGCTGTTGCCCACCAGATACAACAACCGTCTGGTCGGAGTATCCTCCCTTTTCAGTGGAGGTATGCGGGATTTTACTCTCTGTTCCGCATACCTCTATACTGGTGAACCAGCCGGGATACACTAGACACCAGCCTTGCCACGAGGTATTGTGCTATCCAGTTACTGAATTATGGATGCTAGATAGGCAATTGCTCCCTGTCAAATACTGGTATTTAGCTGAATCCGGTTAGACTGGAAGCCGACCCCGACATAGTTGAGAAAAGGCAGACAGACTGATTTATTTATTTATTTATTGATGTGAAACATCTATATCCGCGGGTAAAACCGACTGTTGGCGTAATAATTGAGTCATCATCGGGTTTGGCTTCCAGTCACTGTATGCAGATGATTACCAGTGGTTTACATGGAGCGGCTACCTATCTGACCTCCACAAACCAATTGCTGGGTAACACTTGACCCCTTGCCAAGACTGGTATCAGATTTTCTGGCTTCTGACCATCCGTAACGACTATCAATGATCTTCAAATGTCTGCTGGGACCAATGGCTTGTGACGTCACACGAGTTTTCAGCGCACTGTAACGGCTTCATTTTTTGTTTACGTGAAAAAATACGTGTCCAATATTTTTTGGATCTCTGACGGACTAATTAGATTTATTCAGTAAAATACCTTATTAAAAGAAGAAGAAGAAGAAGAAGAAGTGCTTTTCGAGGTACGGAGGAGTTTTTGTAGGCATGTATTGTATGGTCACCCATCCACGGACCGACCTTGACAAGCGTCGCTTAACCTCGAAATCGACCCTACCGGCAGGCTGTCATTATTTAGATAAGAGCTCGTTTTTTGAAATACCGTTAAAACATAATTGATAACAACCACTAATTGGAAACAAATGTTAAGTTACAACCTGAAACAAAACCGAGACTTCATCTTACAATCCTCTACAAAATCAATACAATTCCTGAATACACGAACGAAAAAAAAAGCATTAAAAAACTTAAATAATTTAAAGTTGCGACCAAACTAAGTTTTTCTTGGACGGTGCAAAGTTTCCCCATTGAATAACATTACAACTTTTTATATCAACTTGGTTAATATTTCAATAAGGGATTTACATATTCGATGTGGAACTATCCCGTGTTTCGGAAAGATTATTATCTGTGACATTAATTATGCATGTATTAGTTGAGTTTTTGAGATGTCTAAGTTTCATGTTGGCGTCAACTTTGGCATCTTTAGGTATGATTTTTTATCCGCTCTGGTGTTCTTGTGTCTAGGATTTTGTTAGTGATATTGGCGTCCAAGGACTAAGCCGAGTTCCAACAGTCGAGATCTGAAAGCATATTAATGTCTTCGATATTGGAAGTCGAGTTATGCAGGACATATGGCAGGGTGCGGTGACAACTGGTGGAGTAAAGTAAAGAAAGAATAATAATTATTTAGCGCTTACATGAAACACGCACGGTACATAGAAATAAAAAAAAGTGTTGTATGCTCAGAACTAAGTGTGTGTCTCACGGCTGCACTAAAAAGATCCATTTTAGCGATATGTCAGACACACTGATGCTGTCTGACGCTGGTTTTCTAATGAACCTTTCAATGGACGGGTCGCGGTTCTTTAAATCAATCTAATAAATATCATACATCATCTAAATAAAGTAAATAAACGAATAAAATAGATATAATTGAAACATGAAGCAAATTTTACTGAAAAATAAAAACAAAGTAAGAAAACAAAGGAATTGTAGTCGAAATGTTGGTCGTCGGGCAGCGAGATGGGCACAAGACATTGTTGCCACCGTGGGTAGAACCTGAATAAGGGTGGCACAGGAGCGTAAGGATTCGCAAAGGAAAAGGGAGGCCTGTGCCCACCGGTGGGCAAAGTTGGGCTGTAGGTCATAATAATGATGAAGATATTACTATTATATTGAGGAAAAGTGTTTAGAGAATTAACGATATTATCCTTGTAAGCAATTAATGTTTCAGTAATTATTTTGAGTGTAGGTAGTAATTTCGTAATGTTTCCTTCCGTACCGTTCTTAAGTTATTATGTTAATAGCAATTAGTTATTTCCGTTTCTGTGGTTATTTTCGCCCTCAAGCGGCGCAAATACTGTAACCTTATTGGTAATTACAGTTTTAAGCCGTTTGGGGTCGAAACGCTTGGGCCATGGGGTCCGAAGGCGCGTCTTCATTTCAAGGACTATCTCGCAGACTGATCGACACTTTGCGTGACCAGAGGGCTGGCTCATTCTTTGCTCAAAGAATTAGAATTGCCATTCAACGTGGCAATGCTGCTTGTCTCCTGGTCACGTTTCCGATTAACAGTGATGCGGAGGAATACTTGTTTTTGTATATTCAAATGTATATAGTTAGGTTTAGTAAACATAAATAGTTTAAATAAACAGTTTGAGGCTTGTGAGTAACGTCACACGCAATTTTTTTTTTTTTTCTAATAATTCAAATAAATTAAAATTAAAGGGGGCTCCCAAACAAGAAACGTGTTTTTTTTTCGGTTCATGGTGCGGAACCCTTCGTGTAAGACTCCGACTTGCACTTGGCCGGTTTTGTGAGACATATGTTAAAAAAAATCCGATTAAGTGTCACTACTAAGCCATAGACAAAAATATGTGGCCGACTAAGTGACACAACACTACGACATCAATAAGTTGGTGACAAACGCTGTCGCAGCGACTTGGTCACACTTCAGTATTCCGATGGCACAGTATTTACTTAGGCTCAGTTATTGGGGCCGCCGTAATACATGGACTTCATTATTTTGGAGATGGCCAGCGGCTGTTGATTGTGATTGTCTGGAGACTACGTTTAGGGGTCGGTGGGAGGTTATTTGGTTATTGTTTTTGGGTTCCATGTGATTGGTTGGTTTTTTATTTGGTGTGTTGTTACAATATTTTTAGTATCGTCGTTGATGATATTTTTGGAATGCATTTATACGTAGATTTCGCTACTTAGGGCATTATGTCCCATGTGTCATGTCATGGTATTTATTCAGGGTGTAACAGAAAGGTGTGATCATGTTTTAAATAAAGGAAAATGATTTTCTTTACGACGTTGTCAATATAGCTGATCAGAATTAGTTTGAAGATTTTTTTTCTTTTTTCATAATGTTGTAAATCTACACTTTTTCGTAATAGCCTGATACATGGCAAAAGAAATAGATGTCATGTGTATCACATCTATACCTAATGCTCTCTCTCTCGTGGCTAAAAGAATAACAGCCGTACGGGTCGATCAAGGTTAAGCAACGCTTGCCAAGGTTGGTCGGTGGATGGGTGACCATCTTAACATACTCGGAAAGCACGTTAAGCCTGGTAGGCAGCCTCTCCACGTAAAATACTGGTATTCAGCTGAATCCGGTTTGACTAGAAGCCGACCCCCATATAGTTGGGAAAAGGCTAGACAGATGATGATCTATACCTAATGATCTTAAGAAACAGAAAGTTTTTGATTTGAAGACACTTAGCACTGACTATTGGGAATACGGGCCCAATTACCGCTGGTAGTGCTCCAACTTGCAAATATGATTTTATTGTATAATCAAAAATGTTGTTTGTTGTCGCAAGGTGGACCGATGACCTGGTGAGGGTCGCGGGTAGCCGATAGATGCGAGACGCACAGGACCGGTTGTTGTGGCGACACTTGGGGGAGGCCTATGTCCAGCAGTGGACGTCTTTCGGCTGATATGATGATGATGATGATATTTGTTGGCGTCCACATCGAATTCTAATTACAATATTTTATTGCTATTAGAAATCCAAAACAAAAAGACACAAATTAGTCTATTTTTTAAAAAAAAAAAACGTTGCCCCACACTTGGAATTTCTCCTGTATCGTGGGTGCGTTTACAAACATACGAAGTCACAAACACAAACAGCCAGACCCGGAACAACTATTTGTAGGCCATACAAATATTTATTCCGTGCGGGAATAGAACCCGTGACACGCAGCGCAGCAGTCAATCACTCAACCACTGCGCCAATCGTGTCGTCAAATTTATATTATTACATTATATTTTTGGTATACAATAAACAATAGGTATTTCTATAATTCTGTCTATATTTTATGTCATTAGTTGTGTTAATAAGTGGTATCATTTATAATTTCAATAGGTGTTTTATCTGTTTAGGTAGGTAGGTACTAAATATCGATGCAGCATTAACAGTGAACAAAAGCCCATACAAAACATATAATATAAGAAATTGTGTAAATAAAAGACCTAACAAAAAATCAAAGACTATAAAGCTCTTTACATATATAATAAACAACACTAAGGAGTACATGGCAAAAATACTTTACCTGGATCCTGTATTAAGCTCAGAACTGTAAAACAAAGATTATTGCGTTAAATTCAAGAGATTAAATAATGTATTATTACTTAGTGCCTACTTGATAATACTTGATAAGATTTTATGAAGTCACAAAACTGCGTATATAAAATGTGTACTGAAACAAGCATTTTTACAAAAAAAACAATAGACTTCCAAATTAAAAAAAAAACAGTACAAAGTATAAAATAACTTTAATTTCGGAAGTCGATGTTAAAAAACAAAGAAACAACCAAAAAAATATCGACTTCCGAAATAAAAGTATATTAGTATATTTTATACTTTGCAGTGTTTTTTTTTATTTGGAATTTGGTTGTATTTTTTTGTAAAAAGTTTGTATTTTTTGTGGGGTAACAAACCCACACCTAACAACACCGCTGGAAAGTCACAGGACAGCAAAATACGCCATTTCGTTAACTAGTATTACATATTTTTTCCAGCTATTTTAATTTAAAAACCAAACTACCAAACCGATTTTGATGAAATTTCTATGGGACCAAACTTTCACTTATTTTTTTTTCAAATCGGTTCATAATGACGGAGTTACGAGGTTTAAAAATTAAAAAAAAACAACCGAATTCAGAACCTCCTCCTTTCTTTGAAGTCGGTTAAAAATGTGCTCGTTTCTGGGCAGTCGTGTTAAAAAATATTGTAGATCACAAAAGGAGTGCGGTAGCAGTTAATAGTGGCAAATCACAAATTGTTATAATTTTAAGAATGAAAACTAGAGAATTTTAAGAGTTACTTATAGGCAAGCGCGTTATCTACTATCGACTCCATCATAAATAAGAATAAGAATAAGTTAACCTCTGCTGGTAATACGTTGTTCTTATAAGTAGCATACTCTGGGTGTATCGTCCTCACATAATATTAAATTAATTTTTGTATACCAAATTTTGTAAATCATTATTTGAAAAGAGTAACTATGGAGTTTCTTGTCCGTTCTTCTCCATAAGAATCTACCTTTCCGAATGGACAGTAGAGTCACTTTATTAATGTAATATTATTATTTTACTGAACTGTAAATGCTGACGTTCAAAAGTGCCGTTTAATGGCCTAATTGAAATAAACGTTTTGACTTTGACTTTGACTTTGATTGCTTACCATCAGGTGAAATAGTGGGGCTGTCACGATCGCAAAAAAAAAATAAACTGATCAGTACATTTTGTCGAGTTATGCGGACAGAAATGTATTGCGTTTATTGTGTTACACGTTGTATAAAGTAAATTGGTTATGAACAAGCTTTATAGGTCAGAATATTGCCACAGAAACATTATCCTCCTTCTGCGGTAGTCGGGTAAAAACTACACGAGGCCGGTTTTTCCTAGCTGACTATTCTTTGAAGAAACATCGAAGTAAACTCGTCAGCTGTTGTGTCAATCTCTTTAAAAAATCTACACAACTGCTACTAATTTTGCATATTTCCCTTATAACAGAAGCATATTTTTAGCCGTTATGTCTTCCTCTCACCTTTCGACACGAAAGACCACTCTCCCTCCAGATGTTTTCCAAAATTACCATAAAATAACTACCGAAAATATTTGTGCCTACCCTCTCAACATTCATGCCTGCATCGTCTTATAACTGGCACCTCGCTCAAATTTATTTAGACTCGCTAGGGATGTAACCGAGGCCTCGCAGATGCAGATGTGAAAACAAAACCGGCCAAGTGCGAGTTGGAATCGCACACGAAAGATTACCATGAGCCGAAAAAAAAAACACGTTTCTTGTACATATGAGGCCCACCAGTTTGACTGCTTTAATTTTTTTTTTTAATTTGTTATAAGGGAAATTGAAATCACTGTGAAAATTTCAAAAACTTTGAGTTGGATAGAATCAAACCTAACGGTTGCTCGGAAACTTCCCCAAGTCGCTGCGCAGTAATACATTTTGTGCCACGGAGATTACGGGTAGAAAAACGGACTTCACGGAAGTCATTAAGTTTTTCTATATTAGATCTCCGTTACATCTCCTTTAAAACCTGCAGAGGCATATGCGAAGGTACAATTCGCTGCAAAAGTTACGCATTTACGGAGATGGCAGCAAGGGTACATTGCATCCCTAAAACGAACCCTTGGAGCGACAATAAACACTCCTTGCCGACCAAACAGTTTGGACGCGACCGGAATAACCGATGTTATTTGTTTGAGAACGATTTAAACCGACCCTTTTAGCGGTTTTATTGATGTCCAGAATTTTTGGGGAGCAATGGTTTGATCAAGAAAATCATAGCATGCATTGAATACCCCTAAGGTGTTTATGAGAAGAAAATGGATTCGTGTGAGCCACTTCTTGTAATGTCATTCTTGATATCAAAGAGTGGAAGGCCAACTATGTCACTGAGATTAATTCAAAATTCTACTTTTTCTTACAGTCATAAGTCCATTTAACTGCCAGATAACGCTTTGTGTTATTAAGTGCCTATGTACCAATTGTAAGCACATACAGATTAAATACATGGTCGTTACTGTTTATCGTCGAACTATCCACAGAGTACATTGAATGATCTATTGAATGACAAAATAAATAATAAAAACCAATCAAGTGCGAATCGGGCTCGCGAACCAAGGGTTCGCAATGCCTCGTTTTTCAATACTTGCAAAACCTGCAGAGAAGTTGCCGTTGACCTACAATCATGAAAATTCGCAAGAAGCAAGGTCTGCTATTGTTACGGTACGGTTCGTATGCGAATCGGACTCGTACTTGTCCGATTTTCACAAAATGAGAAAAACATACTAATTCACACGACAACACAAATTTTCCCAAAAAATTCGTCGTTACCCGTCGTTACTTTTAAACGAAAAGTCTGAATGGAATAATTTAATGTGTAATTTACATGTAGGTACATAATCAACGTTAATTATCAAACCATTTAGATGGATAAGGATTAATATCATGATACCAAAATCACCACTATTCCGTTTCCTTAATCCTTTCTAATAATCTCAGAATTCTACGAAACGTCTCCACTTAATTCCTATTAACCTTAATGGACAATTTATAATTGATAACACTAGCAATTAGTGCCAAAACTGAGCTTGAAAACACGTTTGGCATAAATAGTGGGTAAAGATTTATACCGTTGCAGTGTATTGGCAAACTTCCAGGGCATTGCTTATCGTTTCGCAAGAGTTACACCTATTCGCGCCGTTTAAAATTTTGGGTCGGAAATCAGATAAAATGGTCGATATTTGTTGGGAATTGAGCTAATCAGTGTGTAGCGGATTCAATACCGCCACATGAAAAACTAAGAAACGAAATTTGTACGGCAACAAAAAGTGCCGAAACCCCATCTATCCTGTCAGCGACGAACTACCAACGAAATCCTGCATCGCACAAGGAAACTTCTCCGTGCAATTTGAGCATATACAACAGTCTGAATTCAACTATCGGGCAGTTGCCCACCAGACACAATAACCGTCTGGTCGGAGGATCCTCTACCCTTGCCAGTGAAAGTTGGCGGGATTTTACTCTCTGTTCTGCAGACCACTATAAGTGTCTCCGTCTACTTAGCCTTTTCTAACCTATTTTCGGATCGGCTTCAAGTTTAACCAGCCGATCTGAACAGTTCTGTATGGTGTTGGACGTAAAAGAATAGCACCATCCGTAAGAGGCGACTAAGGGACTCACCAGAGAATGGGTAGCAGCATTCTCTGTACGTTGCAACAGCTACACTGCGATCACCAACTAGCCTGCCAAGCGTGGCGATTATGACCCCCTTTGGAAGAGGCCTATATCGAGCAGTGGACGTCTTTCGCCTGACATGATGATGATGATGATTTGAATACTAGCTACAACCCATTTACTGGGTAATACGCTAAAACTCTTGGTAAGGTTGGCTGTTCTTTAGGGCTTGCTCTATGAAATCAATAAAATTAAAGAACGCATCCAAGTTCAGTACTCTAATTGTGTATCTCATACAACAGCGTGATCTTTCACAAACAAAAACAACTCATGATACATTGCTTCATATGTTTAAAAATTCGTGTGCTCGACAACGTAAAACACGCAATGATAGCGGTTGTTACGTCAAAATGAAAGCACAAGCGTCCGATTGCTTTCATTTTTGTATTACAAAATTAGGAAGGGGAGGCGTGGGGGCTTTTTACGTCACTTCTTTTTAAAAAGTGGTACAGACGTGACTTTTTGTGCACGTGACTAAAGAAAAAATACGTGTCCAATTTTGGTAATCTTTTCAGGAATCTACTTTACCGTCAATGAGTCAGTCAGTCAGAAAAATGAAGCTAGCTTCAAATGACTGACTCAACAAAGACATCCCATATATATTTGTGATACTATATCGATTACACATTTCTAGTTTATTCAAATACATACTTACTTGACAATATCAATGACAAACAAGAGTAACAAAACGCAATACTCCCCCTATTTCTGTTTGTCCTGCTTCTCTCAAATATGAACAACTGAAGAATGCTCGACCTAGGAGGAATGCAATTTTTATTGCACTATATTTTGTAGACGGAAATGCTTGAAGATATGACGTTATTGTGTCTACTGGTCTCTATTATGTAAAATGTAGGGAAATGTTGAAAGTTTACATTGATATTACTTAACTGGCCTGTTGGTCTAGTGGTAGAGACCCTGACTGCTAAACCGGAGGTCGTGGGTTCGATTCCCACACAGGACAAATCTTTGTGTGATGAGCATGATCATTTGTTCGGTGTAATTTGTCTATAATATGGATGTATTTAGAAATATATAAGTATGTTTATCAGTTGTCTGGTTGCCATAGCACAGGCTCTGCCTAGTTTGGGATCGGATGACCGTGTGTGAGTTGTCCCAGGATATTATTATTATTATTATTACTTTATAGCGTGTTGGTTAAGAGTGAGTTTCCACCGGAGATGTATTTGTTAAGAACCCATAGAGTCACTTCATTGACCTAGCCTCGCTCTTCGCAGGTCCGGTGGAAACGGCTTAATGGCGCTAGGTTTTTGTACGAACAAAACAAGCGAAGGATGGGTGCGAGGGATGTGTGCGAGAGATGTATGCGAGGGGTGTGTGTGAGAGAGAAAAGAGTCCGCTACACATCCTCGCACCGGTCATCGGCGCACCGTTTCACAGCGTCGCAACGCATCCTCGCACCACTTAGCTACCTCGCACATCTCTGGTGCAAACACTCACATTGTTTCACATATTTTTTCGCGCCACTCATTTGTCCACTTTCATATTGAATGTTTATTTTTTTGTATTTCCGGTATATGTTTATATAATATCAGATATATATTTTGTTTTAGTTCGATTCAGCCCGTAGCGTGTCGTCGCTTAGTTTGTAAGTTTTTTTTTTAATTAGCCCTGGCTGGAGTCTTTAATATTGATATTAAGGTCGCCACAGGCAAGTCCGATGAAACAGTCGACAAGCTCCTAGGTTGAACTGTGAGAGGCCACTCATAAACAAAAACAACGGGTTGCACTCCGGGAGTGCCGGCAGAAGTGAAAACTTGAACATTAACGTTGTGCATTTTTGATATTTTGGAATAGTTAGGGAATAATTTCGCACGAATTGCTTTAATTATCAGTGTAAAAGTACTATCATTTATGTGGTGAAATACAATATTCATTTATTGCGCTATCGTACAAAAACATGACAATTTATATTACATTAAAAATTTAACACTTCAGAACTTTCCCTCCGTCTTACGAATTTTCGATCAGGTCACGTGTCCTGACGCGAGTTCAACATTTTTTTACCCATCCCAAAAAGTGCACAACGCTGCTAAAGAAGTTTTCACTTCAAAAATGTTTTATCCCATTACAAGTGTGGAGTTTTACTACTAATCCTTGTGTTATTTTTACTGTCAACAGTATCAAACTTATTATAACATGGATGAAAGGACATAAATGTGTGTTCCTTTTATTTCACAAAAAAAACATGTTATTCAATCTTTAGACAAAATAACATCAAAAAGGCAAAAAGCTTGTAAAAACGTTTTTCCGTAGAAAAAGGGACCAAAATAATTTGTGATACTTTTTGCCGGTCATAAGTAAATAATAATATTAAACCCTTTGGCCCCAATGTACGGGGCGGCGGGCGGGCCGGAAAATACTGGTTAAAACCAGCGCATTCCGGTTTGAGGTGGTTTTAAACCGGAACTGCCGTACTCGCTACCAGTACGGACGCAAATTTTTGTAAAATATTTATTTTTGTTGCAATTTTTTTATTAATGTAAGTACTTACGTTTATTTTCATACTATGTTTTGCGAAAAATACAATAAAACTATTTTTTACCAGCGGTTTCGCTCACAATATGTTAGTGCACAATTGATCTTAATTAATGTTTTGCCCGCCTGTAGTTAGTACTTCACTTCACTATAATTATAGCTTATGACTTATTTGTATAAGCTACATTATTTAGATTTTTCACTTTCCATCAAAATCCGTACAGTAGTTTTTGCATGAAGGATTATCAAACATTCATCAAGCTATCCTACATCCACACAAACTTTCACATTTCTATAATTTTAACATGATTAGGAATGCAGTAAAGGGAATATAAATTATTATACCTTGAAATCCTAATGAGGGCCAATTAAGCTGCGTGACATTTCCCATCTATGTTGGGGTCGACTTCCAGTCTACCTGGATGCAGCTGAATACCAGTATTTAAATGGAGCGACGGCCTATCTGACCTGCACAACCCAGTAACTGGGTACAATAGCTATTGGCAAGACTGGTGTCAGAGGAGGCGGGCCGCGCGAGGGAAAGACAAGGCCTTCGCCCCAACCGCCGCTACAGAAGATGACGCCCCGGGCATCGAGAGTCGCAGGGCGATCCCCAGCCACCGTAGGCGCGGGCCTGCGGAAGGCGAGCATTGGGTGGCTCGCTGTCCGATCACCACCAGGCCGGGTCGACGGCGCATCGTATTCTACGCGCGCCTCAAAGAGATGTCAGCATGGGAGACGGGGCCTGCTAGGGCCTGAGCCTGCGATGGTTGCGGAATTTGATCGAAAAAGTCACCGCGGCCCTGGAACACGGATGGTTTTATTCAGTAAGAGTCTGACACGCCCTTCCGCTCCCACCCAGAGCGGAAGAAGTCATTTGATGATACCAATCTTAAAAAAAAAATACTTGTGTCAGAGTTTCTGACTTCTGACACACCGTAACTACAATCAAAGATGTTCAAATGATAATGGGACCAGCGGTTTAACACGCTTTCCGAGGCACGGAGGAAACTCTATATGTAATAGACGATCACCCATCTAATGGCTGATCTTAACATGCGTAGCTTAACTTCGGAGTTCGACCCATACGTCTGTTATTATTTAGCGCAGAGCTCCTCCGTCGATGGACGAGTTTATTCATAAGGTATTAAACAAACTCCTATGATGCAAAAATAACTGGAATATAGACTACACAACTATGAATCAAAATGCCTTTGAATTTGAGAGCTTTTGAAATTCAAATGTTTTGACTGAACGAGTATCCTAACGCGAAGTGTTACTTATGTGAATGAAATGTTGGCGATGTAATATTGAAGGAATTAAATACGTATTCAAAATTGAAAGGCTATTTGAAAATGGATGCAGTTTGAAATGAGTTTCATTTTTCAACAATCATTGCCAATAATAGAAATTATTTCTATACTAACATTCTACCAGTTCAATTTAGTCGATATTCGCACAAGTTATAATATTTGTAGTAATTACTGCAGCTCTTGTGGTATATTCCGAATGTGTTCCTATTTTGAGATTTTGCTTTGAACCAGGATTTCTGTGCGGAATATTGAGCTGTAATGAAATGTTCATTAACACGTACATATGTTTGTATATCGTCGGTTATGTAATAAGAGGGATTATATAACCATGTAAGGGGCGTAAAACAATCTAGAATGGGGACTACTGAATATTTTTTAACAAAAAAACATAGAACGTTTTTCCCGACTCAATGACTATATGCTCAGCAGTTTAATTATTAGCTAATCGGAGCTGTTATTCACATCTAATCCGATGTTGGAAAAATAATCAAAATCACACTAGGTAATATTATAAAGGCGAAAGTTTGTGAGTGTGTCTGTGTATGTTTGTTACTTTTTCACGCGCAAACGGCTGGACCGATTTTGATCTGATTTGGTAAGCAGGAAGCTGACACCCTGGATTAACACATAGGCTACTTTTAAACCGCGGGTAATACCGCGGGGCGCAGTCATTTCATTAAACTGATTCTGCAGTGTTCTGCAGAAACAGGTTTATGATTACCATAACCTACCCCAAAAAAAAGCAAATCTTAAATATACCGACAGATAACGGACAGTCTTATCTGGGTCAAGACTTTAAAATATGAAATTTTGTACAAAAGCTTGTTTTGAAATGGAATGGTGCATTCATCATCATCATCTGCCTTGCCTTTTCTCAACTATATTGGGGTCGGCTTCCAGTCAAACCGGATTCAGCTGAGTATCAGTATTTTACGTGGAGCGGCTGCCTACCAGACCTCCACAACCCATTAACTGGGTAACACGGTATTCCTTGGTAAGACTGGAGTCAAATATACTGGCTTCCGACAATCCGTAACGTCTGCCAAAGATCTTCAAATGACAGCCGTGACCAAAGGCTTAACATGCTTTCCGAGGCACGAAGGAAACGCGGTATGTTAAGATGGTCACCCATCCACAGACCAACCTTGGCAAGCGTTGCTTAACCTTGATCGAGTCGTGCGGCTGTTATACTTTAGCCACGAGCTCCTCCAAATGAAATGGTGCACTAAGGACTTAAAACTAAAAAGTATGAAAATTTGTTTGGAAGTCATTTCGACCACAGTCCGGGGCTTTTATAATAATAATATGTTCGTAACCTAGCACCAAAATATATTTTCCCGCAAAATATTGGTTAACTTATAATATAAACCAAAATGGCTGCATAATTAACGCATTTTGCTAAATCAACGCTTATGACGTACACTGACCCATTTGCAAGCTGTATGTGCGATGTTAAACAAATATCGGTGATGGCAGCGATTCTCAAAGTTGATGCCATTTTGTGTGGCCGGCCAAATTTTGACGAGCCCACCGAAATATTGGATCATTATTTTAAGTTAACTGTTTATATTTTTTGCTTTTGCGAACTGCCCTGACTTCGCTCGGGTACAAATTATAAATACAAATCTTCCTCGTTTATCGCAGTGTCTATTAGTGTTAACCGTTTTAAAATCAATTGCGTGGTTTAGGAGAAATAACCGTAAAAACAGACGACAACAACTTTGTTTTGAACTATTTATAAACTTGAGTGTAAGACTATCATTAATGATTTGACTTTGGTTTGGCTGGTGCAAAAGTAGTTATAAGCGCATTCCGAAATGAATAAAACACTGAGACTCTGAAAAAAAAAATCAGTCAAACTTGATTTTAACTATCATATTATTCAAGTACAATTCTCCAAAATTATTTCAACCCATATCCACATTACCAGCACAATAACATCTCATTACAACAAACTGCTTGAGCACCACAGACCCGAATCGAAAATTCGCCGCGGCAAATACCGGCACTGTACCGGCTAATTGAGCGTTGTCCTACAATGTGCCGAAATAACGGACAGTGAGGCACTGCATGATGCTGTAATTGGGGCAATAGGGGACGCCTATGTGCGGCACTATGAGATTTTAATGTTGCCTTGTCTAGTTTGTAGGTAGAGGCAAACCTGCCAGGGTTGCGGAATTTGTTCGAAAGAGTCACCGCGGCCCTGGAACGCAAAGGGCTTTAGAAAGAACACGGATGGGTTTTAGTCAATAAGAGTCTGACACACCCTTCCGCTCCACCCAGAGCGGAAGAATTCATTTGATGATTTCCCATCATTAAAAAAAAGAGGTAGAAGCAAACCTGCCAGAGTTGCGGAATTTGATCGAAAGAGTCACCGCGGCCCTGGAACGCAAAGGGCTTTAGAAGGAACACGGATGCGTTTTATTCAGTATGAGTCTGACACGCCCTTCCGCTCCACCCAGAGTGGATGAAGTCATTTGATGATTTCCCATCCATAAAAAAAGGTAGAGGCAAAGACTAGTGTATATTGTATATAGGTACGTTTGATATCGGTCTTTAAACGGGTACTCTTCGGGGAGAGTGCGTCTCTTTTTTTGAATTGTACAATTTAATCCTGCCTAGCCTGTTCCATCATTGGATTACAAGACGATGATGGAATTTTAGGTTGTGCTACTCTGTATCTAGGTGTGCGATTTATTTCGTATTGTTCGACCGGGACTGCTGTACCGCGCCTTAGAAAGGTGCGGTGAGGCGGGGCGATGCCGGTAAAGAGCATGGGTCACAGTTCGATACTGTCGGACAGATCTTACATCAGTACAGACAAGAGATATCGCTTCATTTATTTATTAGGAAATATTATAAAAAAGTATATTATTTCAAGTAACTTTGTTCACTGTAGATTATGAGTTAAATCTAAAATTATTAAATTTACTACAGTTATTCTGACATGGAATTCAAATCTGAGTGTTACGTCGGTATAACGGTCTTAAAATTACGAGCAAACGCACGACCATCTCTGGATATTTTTCCTCATGTGAGTCTGACATAGACACTCCGGTAAAAAAAAAAACAGTACTGGCCGTAGTGATGAGCATTGACGACGGACTGACAGAGACGTCGCGCACTTACCTAAGGCGCAGTATAGCGGTCCCGGTCGAACCATATTTCGCACAACTATTGGCAGCTGCTGAAGAGCCTGATTACTGGGGAGTTTGTTGCGCCACTTCTTCTTCCCAGCTAAAACACTAGGAAGTGGTGACGGGCGGGCGTTTTGGGGGACTGTCTTTATGTAGAACTTTGACGTTCAAAAAGTGCTGGCACTCAGCCTAATTTGAATAAATGACTTTTGATTTTGATTTTTTGAGTCACATGATCAATCCTAAACACATGGTCTTTTGACACTCGCCATCGCTTACCGATTGGCATTTAGATTAGACTGCTATTACCTTACCTCTACCAGCACAGCTAAAAGACCAATAAAATTTTCATCTCAAAATAATATTACCCTAAGGACACAAGGATCAAAATCGACTAACACCATCTAAATTTCTAACTCGCTAGGTTCTGCGCTAAGCGTCAAGTTCTTAGTTATCCAGTCTGCATCAGTAACAGTTTAATAAGCTTATTTTAACTCTCGGCGGCAGTTACAAAGCTTACGAGACTTAACGTTGTTACTATGGATTTAACTGTGGGATTGTCAGCTAGTTAATTAGGCAGGGAAATTATGTATTGTGCTGTTTTATTTAAGTCACGAAGTAAATCCACAAGGTAGGGGAATGAGTCTGTTATACATCTTTTATGTTTTGGGGCAATCCTGCCACACAGTCCCCACCACTGCAACTCCTGAAAGCCAGAATCAACAGTGGCAACCACCAGAAAAACGCCGAGTCGATGAAGCTCGACGAGTCCCGGAGAAACTATTCAACTGTCTTGGATCTCGCTAAGAAATTAATCAGAAAAAAACAGCGGAGATGCAGAAAAAATATATCTGCAGGTAGAAGAGACTGAACTCAATCCTTCAATCGAAATAGAACTTGAAGGCGGTGGGAATCCGCTGGATCCAAAACTCAAAGGACCGATCGATGCGGTGACCCTTGGCAATGGACATCTTTTGGCTGAAATGATGATGATGAAACGTCTTTTTAAAAAGGCTTACGGAAACTGTCAACCTATGAACGACAAAGGCGTAAAGTGTCGAGTCGAAGACATTCTATCAGCTATAAGGATTCTCAATCATTGATTTGTCGCTCGAGAAACCATATTTTTCACCAGGATTGACAACAAACAACAATTTTATCTAACTCATTAAATTGATATTACTCTAGTTGCTAATTTCCATTACGTTTTATCTATAGGAGCTGTATTTGCAACGTGTGTGAGTTTTCGCAGTGCAAATTATCTAGTTCCACAATCGCGAAGCTCAATTAAACTAGCCTGCAAAACGTAGACTCAGCACCTCAGTCCATCTGGCCCGAACAAACACCACTTCAGTTCACAAATATGAAAGCGCCACATTCCGTGAAGCCATCGGCACACCCAACAATAACAGCCAGGCTTAATTGGCGGTAGTTCGGTGGCGCCTAATTAGCACATTTTGGAGTAAAGTTGAGTCGAAATAATTACAGTTTAAACCTTAAAGTTGCACTGAATACGGATATCATGCTTACTGATAATTTTATTACGTTTTTGGAGGATTAGAGGAAATGTTATTATGAAATTAAGGAGGGGTTTCTAAGGATGCTGCATTTTCGGGTGGTTTTGTTGTTTGTTATTTTGTAAGAACGCTAAGGTGGCTTGAAAGTTTTGTTGAACAGATATAGTGAGAATTTTTAACTTTCTTTTTTTTTGTTTACTATTTTTATAAAACCTAGCTAGCTTATTATACGATAATTAACACTAGGCAGCGGGAGGCAGCTAGTTTATTTAACAAACTAGCTGCCTCCCACGAAAATAGGACGTAATGGATACTTTTAAATATATTCTATATCCTATTCCAGGACAAAGTCTACCCCAGGGCCAAATTGCATCTAAATTCCACTGAGAAATGTGAAAAAATAGCGAGCAGTCAGACAAATAGATAGTTATGCAGGGTTAATTTCGCATTTATAAAAGTAAGTGAAATACAATGAACCAAGTATTTTAGTAGTATTCCTTACTAACAAATTTTTCGTTTACAGATTGCATTTGAAGAATGTGTCTGTTAGTAAAACTTTATTTAATTAGACATCAAAGAACACACAAAATAAACACACCTATAGCTCAAAATGAGTAAATTTTATAAGTATGACTATTAAAACTGAATCCAACATTTAGATGGCTATATTTCTAGAAACTCATCAACAATAGACCGAGTAAACAGTAAAGGAATCCTGTTTCATGTACATAAAACTGCAAACATTCTCAAAACTTCTACAAAAACAACAAACCACATACATCACTTCTTTGTCACTTTTAATCCAAAACGACTCGACCAACTTGATTAGTTCGAGACTGAACCACGCTTAAGCACCGGTGTATAAATCTGCTGTAAATCCGTTTTGGAGCTCTCTAGCCTACCCACTACTTCCACCCTTGTACGTTGATTTGTACCGGTCGTTAAGCGTTTTTGGAGCGTAATGGCACTTGCATGTAGGTCATACTGATTTCGGGTATTGGATGGGATGGGTTTAAGTGGCATTAATGTTATATTTATTACGTTGTTCAAGCTGTAAAGTTATATTGTCATACTGACCCAATTAAACGCAGTAATAAATTCCTTACTCCTGAACAGTTAGCTATGAATTTATTCTTATACTTACCCAGAGTAATTTCTCAACGAACTTCCCCAGAAAATAAAATCCTTCATAAACACACATCCCACAGTAATTACATTACTAACTCCATAAACGTCGAGAGTATGAAATATTAAATAAACATAAATCTTAACCAACATAGCTTCAGTTATGCATAAAAACTGCATAAGCCAGTGTTTTTATTACCAGTAGTTTTACGAGCACATAAATATGAACCGCTTTGCGTCGGTTCGAACCGGTTGGAACTAGTTCGGAGCGGATACAACTGGTTATGGCCGGAGTGTTGCCAGATTCAATATCGCGATTTGAGGTGAGCAATTAAGGTTGTAGCATCACGTGTGAAATATTTGTGACAGTTTGCTAACCGAACGAAATTCTATAGAAAGCTGGTCTGGTGTTCCAGTTTTCCAATTGGTACAGTTTTGGAGTTCAAACAACAAAATGTCTGCTTTTGTCTGCCCAGAGATTTGAAATTAAACATCCTTATGGCCCAGAAGAATACTTAAAATGTAATTATTTAATTATTCCCTGTTCTTCGTAATTCTGAATTGAAAATTAACTTAGCACACTTTTGAATAAACCCACATTATTTAAATATTGTAACCTATTTTTAGGCGAACATAGTATTTCCATATAATAAATTAAGTTAATAATACAATCACAATTTGGCAACACCAGAGGGCCGCCATTGTAACTAATTTACATATTCCATGCACAATATTTCGTTCATTCTCTTTAATGGGTAGTTGGAAAACTATGCCATGTTTAAATTAACTCATTGGCTCATGCCCACATGGGTCAAACTGACTATCTGTGTTTTATCAAACCATTTTTTACACGAGTACAATGGTTATATAATGACAAATAACCCATCTGAGAGAGGTGCAAACATCTGTATAATTTATTTGTTATTTATTAATTTCGTAAATAACACCTTAACAGCTACAAATCCCCAATACGATATTATCACTTCTGCAGTACATACATCATTCTTATACATATTAACCGTCAAAAATAACAATAAATTCGCTTCTAAACACTTTCAATGCACCTCTGTGCTACTTCTGTGAACTTCATCAGACTACAGCAAAATTATAAGTACGTCATAGGAAATGATATTCAACAAACTTATGGCGCGTGACAACAACAATACTTCTTAGTTTATTTCAACCGAGGACATGTATTTTCAGGTATTCTAGTCCTCTAGCTGGACAACCCATATGCCCGACGGAATTACCTAAACGCAAAAAATATATCTAAAAAAAATACACCCTTATATCCCATTAAACTAACACTCTCCTTCATTATGTATCAAAAAACGTTTGTGTTTTTTTTTAAACTATCAGACGCGTTTTAAGCAGTCATCATCATCATCTTATCAGCCGAAAGACGTCCACTGCTGGATGTAGGCCTCCCTAAGTGTCACCACAAGAATCGATCCTGTTCGTCTCGCATCCATCGGCTACCCGCGACCCTCACCAGGTCATCGGTCCAGAGTTGGGAAGCTTTCCAACGCTGCGTCTTCTGGTACGCAGTCGCCCCTCCAGAACTTTTCGGCCCCATCGACCATCTGTTCTGCGAGCATTGTCCCACTGCCACATTAGTTTGGTGACTCTTCGGGATATGTCGGTAACCTTGGTTCTCTTGCGGATATCGTCATTTCTGATTTTAAGCAGTTAATTTATGAATTTAAGATTGTCTGGTAAAACAGATATCGATCCTGCTAGATCACTGCTTATTTGTTCAGTCTATCCAAAGGTTATCTGGTAGAAAATTTTGGATAACCGTTGGAAAGACTAACTTTTTAAATGAGGCTAATGGGAAAGAGTTGTGCGACTATTTTTGGTGTAATCTAGAGTATATTCTATCTATCTATATGTCTTCAAAATGGTTGAGCCGAGCGGTGCTAGCGCATGCGTCATGTTCGTGAACGGGCGCCGTCAGCTGGGAGGTCATTTCACTGTTTATTTTAATTGTTTCTTTTTACTCCGGACGCTTTTATCTTTCACGTCTTTTACATCGTTCTCACATATATGTTTAATTTTGACATGAATGATGTAACCATAACTTTGTAAAAAATATTTTTAAAAGAGTGTCAATGGAGTTTCTTGCACGTTCCTCTCCATAGAGATCTACGCTTTGGAACGTGCTTCATAGCTTCATATTTTTGACCGACCGACCTTGACAATGCAAAAGTGCCTGTAAATGGTCTAATTGAAATAAATGCTTTGAGTTTTTGAGTTTTTTGAGTATTTATCTAGTCATCATCCCCAAAAAAAATTGTGTAGGTCATAAAATAATAACTACATTATTAACATGACAATAAAGTATATTCTAAATACAACATTTCAAAAAAATAGCCACCCCATTTCCTGTTCACCTTCAAAACATCAGGAAGTCAAGACACAAACCAGTAACGACAAAGATTTATTAATTTCACGAAGGCTGTCACTTCTATTCCCGGGCATGTAGCAGGCTATATTAAAATTTCAGGAGTCGTGGATTTTCCCCTATTATGGCATCTGTATTTTACGTTGAATGTCAGTGGTGGAGGTTTACCTGTTTCCACAAAGACGTCGGGCGTTTTTATTAGATTTCCTTATTTTTTTGGAAGGACTGGTTATATTTTATTTTTTATTTAAGGTTTGGCTAAGTGTGCATTGGATTTTTGTTTTACACGTTTTTTTTTTGTTTTTGTTGTTTTTTATTTATTTATTTAGTTCTAAATACTTTTTATGCTGATGTGGTTGACGTCATCGCAAACCAGCACTTTAGTTGTGGTTCTAACCCACACGAGTCCCAGCATTATGCTGAGCGATAGCCGTGTTGCACGGATGTGACGTAAATTTCATTTTACTCATTTTGATTTGGTGTGCGTTATGTTTGGTGTAAATAAAGTCTTTTTCCTTTTTAGTAAAAAAATAATAATATTTTAGTGAGAACCGAATTCGTAAAATTATCAAACTTTTTGACTCGGTGAGACCATTTATTTCTGAAAATTATCTTACAATAAAAATAAGAATCCGTCCAAATTCACATCCATCTCGGTTGAGTATTGTAATTCATTACGTCAAACTCAATCATAAATATTAATTTATTTTAAATTTCACAATAAAATACGTTTAAAAACAGGCCACGGTCGACAAAAGTCACCTTTATATTCCTTTCAACTTTAGATCAATCAAAAATAATGACACCAACGAAATTACGTAGATATATCTAGACAAAAGCCTTCAGCAAAATTTAATAAAAGTGCGTAATAGTCTGCTTCTCCATATTTATGAGACAACGTCTACCAAATTATAATTTGATTATACAAAAATCCTTTTGTCCTCAAACTCTTATTAAAAGTCAGTAAAGCAATCGTTGTACTATCGAGAAATCTAAATTGAGTTGAATGACTTAACCTTAAGGGGGTTGTAGACGGTCAACATTTCCGCGACACCATGTGGCCGGCAAGGTGGTCAATTTTAAAAATAAAATAAACCTAACGTATTTATTTGGCACACACAAATTCTCATAATGAGGGAACAAATATAATTGCACTTAATTTTAATAGAATAACATTGCGTGCCTCACGACTGCGCCAAATAGGTCCAGTTCAGCAGTGCCAAATCGCAAGAAGTTGCCTGATGCTGGTTTTCAACTGAACCTTACATTTCAACATTTTCATGGAAAGGTGGTTAATATTACCTTAATATTGCGGCAAAGTAACGGCATTTATCGATTATATCGCCACAATATTGACGAAATCATCCTGCTATGACTCCATTGATGCCTGGACACTTACATCGACCAGAGAAAACCAACATGAGGCTGTTACGATTCATATTTTCACGGAAATGTTGCCACCAAAGCTCAGCAATTTTACGTCACTATTTGAAACGCAGATCAGTTATTTCTAGTAATAAATGGGCAAAATACAAGATCTAACGGAAAAGCATGGACAAACCTTTGTCAAGAGTTTAGAAAGTATAGGTAAAAAATAATTAAATAATTTCGGCAACATTTTATGGGAATTGCCGTAAAATTGACCACTACCAGCCACACATTGCCGTAAAAAAGTCGCCCGCATACAAGCCCCCTAAGAGCTACCTACGTAGCAAGATCTACGGCGTAGCAGAGACAGCTACGCCGTAGTAATATGCTACGTGACACAGAGGTATCACGTAAGGCTATGTATGCATGTCTATTACTGTTCTATCACATTGCTGGGGGAGGAAGGTGACTGCCTGAATTATTATGATGTTGGCGCCATCTTGGATTCAATGAAAAAACTTCTCTTTTTAGCTTGATAAAGTGAATAGGGGTGTTAATAAAAAGAGGGTTAGTTGGCTAAAGCTGGCTTGTTGGTCTAGTGGTCGCAAGAGTGACCGTTAAGACGCCCCGGGCGTCGGGAGTCGCAGGGCGATCCCCGGGCGTCGGGAGTCGCAGGGCGATCCCCGGCCACCGTAGGCGCGGGCCTGCGGACGGCGAGCGTTGGGTGGCTCGCTGTCCGATCACCACCAGGCCCGGGTCGATGGCGCGTTGTGTTTCACGCGCGCCTCAAAGAGATGTCAGCATAAAAGACGAGGCCCGCTAGGGTCAGAGCCTGCCAGGGTTGCGGAATTTGTTCGAAAGAGTCACCGCGGCCCTGGAACGCAAAGGGCT
Organism: Mamestra configurata; assembly: GCA_002192655.3. NCBI lineage: Eukaryota > Metazoa > Arthropoda > Insecta > Lepidoptera > Noctuidae > Mamestra > Mamestra configurata. The sequence continues at coordinate 361,113 of NDFZ01005415.1, forward strand.
TAGAAGGAACACGGATGGGTTTTAGTCAGTAAGAGTCTGACACGCCCTTCCCCTCCACCCAGAGCGGAAGAAGTCATTTGATGATTTCCCATCCTTAAAAAAAAAAAAAAAAGAGTGAGCGTTGAGCATTGGGGGTTTTGAGTTCGATCTCCGAGTTGGGTAAAGGGTTTTTCCATAATTCAGTAGCAGCACATATTTTTTTACCATTGATGGCAGTATAGGCTCAATAAATTTGCTACTGTTGGGACATTAACATCCTCTAAATGAGAAGAAGTAGCCCAGTGAGGTTTATCTTTTCTAATTAATAATATCTTAGTAGATGGCTACATTATAACTGCCGCACGGGGCAAACTTCCGAGGACCAGCATAATTTTTGAGGTCAGTCCATGCATGGGTCACCACCCATTACTTAGAGTTTCCTCCGAGTCATGGAGAGCACGTTAAGCCGTTTTCTCTGGATGTCATTCGATTTTTTTGACAGTCCTTATGGGTCAACAGAAACCATGATATTTGACACTTCATCTTGCAAAGAGGTATCCTGTTACGCTGTTACTGGTTAGTGAAGGTCAGATACGCAGTCGCTCCATTTTAAATACTAGTATTTAGCTGCATCCGGTTAGACTGGAAGCTGACTTCAACATAGTGGGGGAAAGGCAGGCAGATTGGTTGATAATACTTTTATAGAGGTATGTGGAATAGAGAGTAAAGTCCCACAAACCTCTATTGAAAAGGAAGGATCCTCCAACCAGACGGTTATTGTGTCTAATGGGCAACTGCCCGAGAATGATATTCGGACTGTTGTATATGTTCAAATCGCACGGAGAACTTTGCTTGCGCGATGCAGGGTTTCGTTGGTAATTCATACACTGACATGATAGATGGCGTTGCGGTTCTTTTTGTTGTGTACAAATTTCGCTTCTTAGTTTTTCATGTGGCGGCATTGATGCTGCTACACTTTTATCATCAAACACTCTACCTACGAGCTCTAGACAAGTGAAATTCTGTAGGCGATATCATGGCGAAGGTAATGGCCAACGTCAAAAATGTTTGAGATTGACAAATGTTGTCGAAATGTGACGTGTGCAAAACCCTTATATTTTGGTATTTCGACTTTTGCATTCGCTGATAAAATGACAATTTATATACAGCCTCTGGTGTAGTGAATTAGGTTTGAACCTTCAGGTAACAACTAATATACACATAACATAACATAAATGAAACAACTTTACATAATATATATTTGTTATAACTTTTAAACAAATTGGCAGATGTTTTCGCTCATGTTTTATGCGAGTTTCGTGTTTTGTTTTATTTGAAAATTAGATGTGTGGGATATTTTGAGGTCGTTAATGTAAAACAAAGAATATTTTAGGTTCAAACGTTTGGGGGTACTAAGTGGGTTTTATAATTTCAAGTTGCCGCCCGCGGCTCCGCCCGTGTGATTGTCGAAAATGATCCCAAGGGAACATATTCCCGGGATAAAAAGTATCCTATGTGTTATTCCAGACTATAATCTATCACTATGCCATCAAAATCTATTTAGTAGTTTTTACGTGAAAGAGTAACAAATATCCATCCATCCTCACAAACTTTCGCGTTTATAATATTAGAAGGATATTATTACTACATTTTTTTTTTTTTTTTTTTTTTTTT
>NDFZ01005415.1:363241-394198 GCA_002192655.3 Mamestra configurata
ATATGGGTTTGCTCTTGACTCTAGTCTAGGTCATAGATGACAGAGACAAAGTCGACGATGGAGCGAGCTTACCCAGAAGAAGCCTGTTCACTCTAATTTTGAAGAGATTAGGGTTGTATGCGTTCGGAAACACAGACGCAGGCAAAGAGTTCCACTCCTTTGCTGTGCGCATTATAAAAGACGTTTGGAAACGTTTAGTGCGAATTGGTGGAATAGCAACAAGGTAGGGATGGTAACTTGCAGTGCGTCTAGATGTCCGATGGTAGAAGGGGGCCGGTGGGATGAGATCGTGGAGTTCCTGGACACTCTCCCCGAAGTACAATCTGTAGAAGACCGACAAGCAGGCAACCTTGCGGCGATGAGCCAAGCTGTGCAGCTTGGCATCCACCAGCCTTACGTCGCCAATGAGCCTTTTAGCTCTGTGTTCCACCGAGTCAAGCGCGGCAAGTTGGTATTTAGCTGAGCCATCCCAAAGGTGGCTGCAATACTCCATACAGGATCGGACTTGTGCTTTGTAGAGGGGGCTTTAAAAATTTTATTTGGGTTCAATGAGTGTATCTTATAGTTCAGTCGTTAAAGGGAGGTAGAGGCTTGGTAGCCTGACAATCAGTATGACATAACAAATTGGTTAATTTAGTTTAGTCTGGACACCGTGACGAAAATTCGTATCTTCTCTATATAAAAAAATAATCAAACCCGACTGCTGATACTAAAAATCATCCTCTAAATAGTATGAAATAAGAAAAAAATCACTTTGCCCTAAAGCTAATGATCGCTTACAACTGTTCGAAGAATGTTTTGTTCTTCGTCGTAGTCGTGTAAAACAAATTTGTCTCTAAGGGCTTCTATATAGTAATTAAATGGCCAAATTATAAAGAAAATATTTCACAAAAGACCTGTAATTTACAGCAACTGTAAAGGTTTCATGAGTTAAAGAGCTCAAAGACTTGGAAATATCAAAAACAACAAATTTTTATGTCTAGACAACTTTAATGTAAAAAATTAACAACCATTTCAAAATTTCAACCCGCCAGACACGAAACAGTCTTTCAAATATTTAATTCACAGTATTTCGATTGCAGTGCCGTAAAAAGGGGTAACCTTTTTACCGTGCTAAAGCCGGTCGCGCAGAAACCCATTTAATGCAAAATGACGTCAACATTGAGCACAGATTCCATTATCACTCGTTAATAAATCCTATACAAGGTGGGGTTCCATTGCTTGAAAGGAGCGGGAGCGGACAGAATTTAATGTTTGTAATTTTGTTGATGTGTCGTTTTTTTAATAACACCGAGATGCGAATATTACACACGCTGAGGGTGATTTAAAAGAGTGTCTCTGGAGTTTCTTGGAACGTGCAATTGCCGCGCTGAAGATAGGGTCGGTGAGTGCATTTTGCTGCAAATTAACTTGCTGCTCTTGTCGCTAGCGCGATGAAGCTAATTCTAAACTTCACTCACTCATTTCAGTCACTATTGTTTTGTTAAGGGCTGTCAGTCAACTGTCTGCCAGACCTTTGAAATAAATGTTTTTGCTTGATTGATTGCAAAGAATCTTAATAGTGGAAAATTTGTAGTTGAGTAAAGATCTTTGATGTCTTGGAATAGTCGTGAACCAAACTAATAGGCAATACATGAAAATTATTTGAACTGTGTTTGCATCACCGAAATACATTCAAAGATTTCCGACAATACGGTTGATGATAAAAAAATTGAAGATTTTTTATTATTTTGAGAATTGCCTGCCCTGTTAAATCCCCTAATAAGGAATCGCTTGAGTTTATGAGGAATCGCTAGTGTCATCACCGTAACCGCTCCCCAAAGCTCAGTGTCCCATCTTTTTTCATCGACCGGATTACGTGTCGATATACCGGCAATTCTTATTGCCTTCCGATTAATCTCTTTCAAGATTTTCTTTCAGTATAAAAGGGGGAATTAATCATTCGTTCGTACGATCATTCTGATGAATGAGTATTTTTATCTTAAAGAGGTTTTGCTGGAATTAATTTTATGCGATCGGTTTTCGAAATGGTTAAAAATTTACGGGTTGGTGAAAACAAATTATGTCAACGTGAATTTGGATTGTATGATATATGTATACTAGATTCTGCCCGTGGTTATGCTCGCATGAATGTCAAAATTCATGCCAAGGGAATAATTATACTCTCATTATTAAAACTGGCCAAGTGCGAGTCGAACTCTCACACAAAGGGTTCCTTATTACAAACCGAAAAAAACACATTACTTGTATGGGAGCCCCCTTTAATTTCTAATTTAATTTAATTTGTATTTATATAGCGGCAATAGAAATACACAATTTGAAAATTTCAAATATCTATCTATAACGGTTCTTGAGATACAGCCCGCTGCCAGACAGACGACAGAGGCTTAGTAATAGGATTCCGTTGGTTAACCTTTGGGTACGGAACCCTAAGAAGTATCGTGTGCTCTTTTGTCTAAAAAAATACCAACCGAATAGAGAACCTCCTCCTTTTTGGAAGTCAGTTAAAAAGATAAATAAAAAAGAAATGTAAACACTCATCATTACTTAATTCCCAGAAATATAATAACAAATCCTGTACACGAAAATCAAAAGAAATTTTTGATTTAAAAATTTACTTCGACACGTAATAAGTCCGCCATTTTGATCTCATTGTGAATTCAATTAGTTTTACAGTGGAATCAACCAACATATTTACACTTCACTTGTACCTTAACACTATACAAATAAGGACTAAACTCGAGTGTGTTGGCTACAAGGAAAAGTTTATTGATGAAACCTTATCAACACTTGACGTCATGTGCCTTATCTATATGAAAATAGGGACTGAAATTGGGTGTATTGATTTAATTCCAGTTTCATACACGAACCTAATTTAAACCTTACAACAATACAAATAAGATTTAAATTACAATCACAGTACAGATAATTACGAATGTCCAGTTCGAAGGCCAATTCAGCACATTTTACATGCAGTCAGTAAGCATCTTTTGTGTAATGCTTTAAGGTTGAAAGTTGAATGTGTTGGGGGTGCACGGGGGTGTTTTGAGTGTATAGCAGAAAGGGTGTCTAGACACATTTGCTGAAATATTAATGTGATCAGATGTTACTTAAAGCTTGGATATCTTTAATTTAAACTGGTATTTGTGATTTGTTTACACTGTACCGAATTCCGGGTTTATTAAGTGATTGGAGTATAATGCCATGATTTATAAATGTATTTTCTTTATTATTATCATTATTTTGTTTTTTTTTTTAATATATTTTTATTTATATTTTTTTTTTTTATGACGATCTTTGAAATATCTGTAGTGTATTTATTTATTTACTAACACTTTACGCACATAAATGTACAGAGGCGGACTTAATGCCATAGGCATTCTCTACCAGTCAACCTTTGGGTGATGCAGAGAATGGTGGTAGGTGCAATATGGTGAATAAAAAGCGATTGATATTTAATTAATACATACAAACATTTAAATAAATAATACGAATATATAAACTATACATACAATATAAATATATAATAAATACTCAAATTAACAAGATAAATAGGNTTTTTTTTTTAATATATTTTTATTTATATTTTTTTTTTTTATGACGATCTTTGAAATATCTGTAGTGTATTTATTTATTTACTAACACTTTACGCACATAAATGTACAGAGGCGGACTTAATGCCATAGGCATTCTCTACCAGTCAACCTTTGGGTGATGCAGAGAATGGTGGTAGGTGCAATATGGTGAATAAAAAGCGATTGATATTTAATTACATACAAACAAACATTTAAATAAATAAAACCATCAGGGTGTATCCACCAGGTATTTCCCTACAAGAATAATAATATATCCTGGGACAACTCACACACGGTCATCCGATCCCAAACTAGGCAGAGCCTGTGCTATAGCAACCAGACAACTGATAAACATACTTATATATTTCTAAATACATACATACTATAGACAAATTACACCCAGACACAGAACAAATGATCATGCTCATCACACAAAGATTTGTCCTGGGTGGGAATCGAACCCACGACCTCCGGCTAAGCAGTCAGGGTCACTAACCACTCGACCAACAGGCCAGTCTTGGTGGTGTTGAATTATTTCAGTTTAATGGGATTTTAATCATATTTGCTATGTAACAAGTTTTTCATCCAAAGGTGGTCCAGACCTTTGGTTCAGGGTTTTTTTAACTTTAGTTGAATTTAAACCAAAACGAAGGGTAATACAATGTTTTTCTAGTTAATCCCCTCATGGTCTCTCAATGCACAAAAGATAATTATAAAAAGATTTTGATCTCTGATTTTGTTTCTGTGTTTATTCTCAAAGTCAGCTAGGAAACACAGGCCTCATTAAGTTTTTTTTTTTTGCCTGCACTTTAGGCCTCCTCTTTCTCCTTCCTAATATCTCTCTTTCTTGGGCAATCTCTGGCCAAGTCTGCCCCGCAAACATGATGAGATCCGCACACCACCTTCGCCGTGGTCGCCGTCAACAACGACGTCCTACCTCAGGCGACCAGTGAGTGACGAAAAATATTGACGCGTAAAAGTGTTATATTATGTTATAACCAACTTGAAAAATAAATATAATTAATCAAAGTAAGACTTTTCAGTAGATTTAGACTATTTATAAACATCGAAAACACAATAACATCGATCACATAAACCAACATTCCCAGAAAAATCACTTTCAATTCAACTGCAAATTCAATTCACGAACTACCTTCAAATATCACCACAGAAATAACCCTCACAAGCGTCACATTGCAAGACTTCGCAGAAAATAAGACAATACAAGAGAATTTTTCTCACAAAATGCTATGCGGCAGAGATGTATCGGTCGTGTCATTTCGTACAATAGCCGGTGAGTGCGGCCATTGTGAACAATGGCAAGTGACGTCATCGTATTTAGTTGAGCTGTTTACTTTGTAGGATTCAGATTCAGGATGGTAAAGTTTAGCTCTGACAGCTAGGAACTGCAAAAAAGTGACATAGGTCATACGTCGACGAGGTCCACGGACCATCTGAATTGACAGTGATGCAAATACTTCTAAAAGGCAAAATAAGAGATGGCGATAGTATGAGGGTGGCTCGGAATAAAAAACGTAAGTGCCAAAATTAATTAGTTTTTTTTTTTTCATAAAAGTCTTATGTAATCAAAATCTGTTGGGTGATTATCTGGACCAAGTGGTCATATTGTCTACGTTTAAAAGCAGTTTTCATAAAATCAATCTCAAGTCAAGAAATTGAAAATGGTAAAATCCAGATCGAAATTTGCATTTTTTTCGTGACGAGAAAATTTCTTCGCATCGTGTACCTTTAGAATTTAGGTTGTTCATAGAGCCAAAAAAAAGGAATATTCAAAACCTTATTACAGGATCTTTACAATAAAAACTGGCCAAGTGCGAGTCGGACTCGCGTACAAAGGGTTCCGAACAAATTTTATTTTTATAACATGTTACTTCAACGCTATGTTTTATTTTGAATAATACCGCTCAGCAGTTTCGGAGATAAGAGGGGGGAATGCTATTTTTTTCAAACTCTGCGCTAAACGTGTCGTCAAGCCCTTTTATTTGATATACCTACGGTACAGTTTGAAAATATATTTTTTTATAGTTTATCCCCCAAAAGTAATCCTCAAAAATGTATTAATTTACGTTACGCGTTCGTATTTGGGTCACAGAAGTTCATTTTGTGGAGGAAATTACCTGTAACAGACAGACAGACAACCGAGTGATTCTATAAGGGTTCCGTTTCTTACGGATGTTCGGAAACCTAAATATAACTCTCAAAGTGCCCTTATTAGTCGCATATCATCTTGAACCCTTGGTACTGGCTGTCGTTTGCACATTTTTGATAGTCGTTACGAATTGTCAGAAGCCAGAAAAGATGACAGTCTTGCCCAGGTGTTTCGTGCAGTTACTGGGTTGTCGAGCTCAAATAAGCAGCCGCTCCATGTAAAATACTGATACTCAGCTATATCCGCGTAGACTGGAAGCCGACCCCAATGTAGCTGGGAAAAGGATAGGCAGATGATGATGATGATGTCCTATTCCAAGAAATTATTTACCCGCGTGCCAAGTTTTATTTATTTAGCTGTTAAGACGTGAAAAGGTAACGAATAGACAGACAGAGTTACTTTCGCATAATAATATTAGAAAGGATTTAGTTTGAATAACAGGCTGGGCTATGTTGTTCGCGGGCAGTAGTTTGTTAGGCAAACGCAAGTAACTCCCATCACTTCCCGTGGGTGTCGTAAGAGGCGACGAGGGGACTCACCAGAGTATGGGCAGCGGCATTCACTGTGCATTGCAACAGGTCCAGGAGTGAATGTTTTTCGGCTGATATGATGATGATGACAAGTTACTTTAATATGCATTTCTTTTTACAGACCTTATCTCAACATAGCATAAACACTGTCATAAACTTAGAAATTATAAAAATGTTCAGAAAACTTGAATAAAATCTAGTTGTTTGCTCAATAAAGTGCACGTAGCTTCATCTTCGTAGTCGCGCAATTGTCTTTACTCAAAGGAAACAAAAAAGATTACTTAAAAGAACGAACGAGATAACTTGGAAGAGCAAGACAGTGAGCAATTTTTGTCCAGTGTTTTTACTCTTATTTTAGAAGAAACTAAAAAATTCTAGTACATTTTTATTTATTTCATAATTTTACTATCATTTTTATAAAGGTACATTTTCGAAGCACTATAGTAAATTGCAGGGGTCTCAAAAGAACAAAAGGAAACACTAAAAAGATCACTTTGTTGTCAGTCTGTCGGCCCGTTTGCCGTTTTCTCAGAAACGCAAGGGCAGGGCCGTCTTTTGCCTATTGGAGGCCCTGGGCACGGAATAATGGGACCCCTATGACTGGCAGAGGACTATTTTGCTAAAACATGCGAAAAAAAAAAATTCTAAATTTATTCGCCTTTTTGTTATATTATCCGGAACAGAAAATATTTGTCATTTACAAGTTAGTGCTTCAAAACTATGTTACGTCAGATTTTCTTCAAATTAAGAAGCCAGGGGGCCCCATCGATCGCGGGGCCCTGGGCACGTGCCCCGGGTGCCCAGTGGGAAAGAGAGGCTTGGAGGTGGGGGGGGGGGAGCATTAATAAAATAAAGCTCCTTATTTAATGAATACGGCCATTTATGCGACATGTTAATATTTACCAAGTAAATCAAAACCTTCTACAGGAAAATTGCTACTCCGTAGCATTTTATTTTCTTTATTTATTTATTAGGGACATTTGTGATCGCAATGCGTATGTTAGTCCCATCGTACCGTAAACACACATTAGTCATATCTGGGCCATGAACCTAAACAGACTCTTCGCATCATCGCCCCTCCGTATCATTGAAAGTAACATTGAATGTTTGCAAAAGCTCAAATGAAAAAAACTTCCAGCGAGAGTTCGTAGATCAAAATTTTTTATTTCAATCTTGTTTATGATTTTGATCATGATTGTGTTTGATTTGATTTTTGATTATGTTTCTGTCTAATTTTAATCTCGATCGTGATTTTTATTCAATTTGGTTATGTTATCCGTATAAATTTAGTTTAGTTCGGTTATGTTTTTCGGTTATTTTTCTCTTTTTTGTTTTTAATTATGATTCTGTTTAATTCATTTTGATTATGTTTCTGTTGGATTTTAATTTTGTCATGTTTTAATTATTTTGAATTTGAATTTATTTAATTTATTTATTTAATTTTATTATGTTTTTAATTAGGTTTGAATTTTATTTATTTCTTAATTTTGTTTCTGCCTATGATTTTTAATGTTTTATTTCAATTTCTAGTTTTCAATTTGACTTGAGGAGCCTGATTGTTCTTTGTGTATTTAAATACCCTCTAATTGTTAGTAGCCTTTATATAATTTCAATTTAACCAGTATGTAATGCATGATGTGCTTACCTGTAAGGGATTGATACACTAGACCCGAATTTGATTGTATGTAACCCATAATTGTATGAGTGTACTCAATTGTTGGTGAGCCAAATAAATAAAATAAAAAAAATAAAATGAACTGCGTACCTCAGCAAGATACCTACGTTTCTCCTAGATCCGAAGATTTAGATAAACAAAGCCACAAAACGTAAGAAATATAAACACGAGTAAAGAACAAGTCACAAGTCACATAAACACATAGTTTTTTTGCGATAGCAAAAACTACTCTTATAGTTCCAAAATTCCACTCACCTATCCTTCATCGGTCCCTCCGGCCGGTCAATAGCCGTGTTCCCGGAGATGGAGTACACGTACAGCCGTGACTCGGACTTGTACCACTTGATGCTGTGCATCGCTCCACAGGACCGGCCGTCGATGCGACAGCGCAGCCGGGCCGTAGTGCCGACGATCGCTGAGGCATGGTCTGTCGAAAGAAAGGAAATAAGGTTTAGAAAATTGTGGTTTGGACATACGAGCATAACGCAAAGATCAGCCATTACCGCCTTCGACATGTTTGAGGGAAGGAGGTAACCCGACCCCCGACGCTACCGCAAGCAGTGACATCTATGGGAGCATGACGAACTTGCCGGTTGATCAGGCAAAAATAATATATAAAACAGCTATGGACAACAGTAGTTCATCATATGTTGCAATACAACTCATACAAAAAACAATTGTAACGAGTAGATTATGTCAAAAAAGTAAAAGATAACTGATCAGTACGGTCAGAGATATCTGTTGTATTGTATAGTATTACTATTAACGGGAACATACGGGATATGCACGTACTTAGTCGCGGGCAAAAGCTATTTATAATTTTAAGGAAATTTCAATAATATTATATTTAAACATATTTTTTTTTATATCGCAGCATACATGGCCTCGCACACATTAATTTCATGTTGGTTGCCTTATTCATTGATTTAGAGTACAGTTTTTAATTTTTTTTTTTTTTTGTCTGTCTTGTCCTAAAGAAACATTTTTCTTTCTTTCTTTAATTAATGTTGATGAATTGTCAAAATGGAAGACATTGTAATTACTGCTATAACAAGGTAATAACCAATCAGATTATTTTGTCAAAAGCATGAAAGAGATTGCGTCACGAAATTGGGTTGCCATCACAATCCGGATTTTAAACGAATGTTTATTATTTTTAATGAAAAGTCAACAGACAGAGATGTAAGTTCGTAAATAATGATGTAAAATCCTTTATTCTCAATTGGTTTAATCAGCACTGGACGCTCGGAGTCGTTCGATTGGCGTATCGTACATCCAGATAAATATTTGTATGAACTTCCCGACCTCTGATGAGATGGTTTGTGTTCGCGTATTTAAAATTTGTTTAATGCATTTAATGAAATTTTGAAATCCTTGCAAAAATTATGAAGCGAAAAGTACTCAAGCTCAAGTTTAAATGAAAAAAAGTTGGACTTGCACACGAAGGGTTCCGTACCATAAGCCGAAAAAACATGTTTCTTGTATTTAAACTTTTATTTTTAATTTTATATAGCATTTTTATTATTTGTTGTTATCGCGGCAACAGAAATACATCATTTGTGAAAATTTCAACTTTCTAACTATTACGGTTCATGAGATACAGTCTGGTGACAGACGGACAGACAGACAGACGGACGGACAGCGGAGTCTTAGTAATAGGGTCCCGTTTCACCCTTTGGGTACGGAACCCTAAAAAATACTATATTTTATTGAATTTGTAATTTGCATAGCATGGTAACTTTGCAAGAAGTTAGAAGGTGCAATATTCAGAAAGCCATAGTAGGTACTTTACTTATTTCAGAAAATTAAGCTATGGTGGCCAAAATTTAAAGTTTTTAAAATCTGTTTAGTGATCCACTAATCTAATAATAATCAAAAATGTTTTATGTGATAAAGACCTAATTATGTTTGACTGTACACTGTATTCTTGTAACATTTTAGACACAAAACTACAGCAACACAGTCAAAGTAACAGAAATAATACAGTAGTAGTAGGTACAGAATTGCGCTGAGCGTGCCCACAACGAAAGGGTTGCCATCTCAGCATTTGAAGGGCGTCAGACACCCAGCGCTGGTTTTCAGTTGGCACCCTACAGTGACACACGGACGAAGGTAAATACAATATGTAAAAAACCAAAACAAGATAACTAAAATACTTAATTAAATATTGATAATTTATGTTAGTAACAGTGTTTTATAAAATTTATAAATAAATGAAGTAAGTAATAATAATTATCATTATTATTCATTTAATTCGGACTATTAAATCCATATAATATAATCAAATAAAAGTTAAGAAAAAACCATGTTGGTTATTGTGATACTTTTATATATAAAACGCCAACATGGCGCATCAATCGACCAATGGCAAGCCGGCCTGGCTGACATTTCATATTGTTCATAGAACGGCGCGGAAATTAGCCGTCACCTAGGACTAGGACAAACAAGAAAAACCGAAATTAAAAGTTTAATTTTCATAATGGTCTCTTTTAAATGTAGACCCACAAACTCTTGTAATTTTTAATTCAGGGTTTAAGTACAAAAACCGAACATCATGAATTTATAAAATGTGTATTGAGCAAATAAATAAATCATTGCTTGCTCTTCGATGCTTTTTGAAATGACACGCATGGCATACGATTTCGCGCCTTCAGCTTCATATATTTTCACCCAGTTTGCCTTTGTGTGATCAAAGACAAAACATGGTAAGTGCAAAAACACACAAACATATATATCATTCCACACGTCTACAATTTCCATTAGTCGAGTGACATCTCTGACCCGCTGACCCAACTGATCCGCAATGTCCCAACTGATCCGCAATGTCCCGACTGATCCGAACCCTCTCAGCTGACATGAGAACACGACCAGCTGTATCGTAACACCGATTTAAAACTTTCATCTTAAACGAGAGTACTTTAAACTTTTTTCTAGCGGCTTAGGGAGTCAATGTCACGATCATTTAAATAAAAAAGTGAAGGTTTCCAAGACAGCTTCTTTTCGACAACGTCGCGACAGGAGCTTTTATTATCTGCGATACCTTTTGGCAACTATGTTGGAATACGCTTCTAGTCTATCTGCCTGAGTTGCGGAATTTGTTCGAAAGAGTCACCCCGGCCCTGGAATGCAAAGGGCTTTAGAAAGATCACGGATGGATCCCGTCCGGGGCGGGTCGTTAGTCTTACTATTTACTATTATAAATGTCAAATGGATGGATGGATGGACGTTTGTTCTCAATCACGCCAGAACCGCTGAATAGATCTGGATGAAATTTGTAACAGAGATAGAATATGATATTTTTATCTCGAGTATGTTTCCTTGGGATAATTTCCGACATTTACTCGGGCGAAGAAGCTACATATAATTACGCAGTAACATATAATTACATAGTACCTGGATGACCGAGCTTTGCTCATTTTTTTTTGACGTGACAACGTCTATTAAGTCGATGAACGCCGGCTGCACGCACGAAAAAGGATGAGTCATTGTAACGTTAGGCTCATTGTAACGTAACGATCATTTTATCAATGTTTTGTTATGACGTTGTCACGTCAAACTATCGTCCGTAAACCGACTTTACAGACAACCAATTTTTTTTGGTAAACGTTTTCTAAAAATGAAACCTAGCTAGATCGATTTATCGCCCCCGAAACCTCTTGCATACTAAGTTCCATGAAAATCGGTGGAGCCGTTTCTGAGATTCAGATTATATATATACATACAAGAATTTCTCGTTTAAAGGTATCAGATAATTGTGTGTAAATTCTCAATATTCTAGACGAGACCTACTTAATTACATGTAAACTAAATTCAGTCGTTTTACATGTTAGCTCTTCAGACTGAAGACAAGCCTTTTGATGTATAATCCTCTTCTTCGTCTTTTCGTTTCGATGTATAATAACAGTGATTAAATAACAAGGCTTACAGGTAATTTTGTAGATAGGTAATTTAAGAGGATCAGGTATGTTTTACTCCTAAGTTCTAATTTATTTCGACTAGTGATAAAGGCGTTTTTTCAAACTTGTACTTTTCCAAAATAAGTGATCATATATAATGATTTCAAAAAGTCCAAAATGTTGTGAATTGATGCTCTATTGAAATGTCAACTGCGGCTCTAGACAAGTGACGGTTACATTCTGCCCGCGGTAGCGTGGCGAAGGCAATAAGGTATTTTCCTGAAAAAATGGAATTAGTGCGTCAGATAGATTTATAACAAATATTGATAACGTATTTTTTCTTGCTTCACATACACCAAAAATGAACACGATACAGTGCATTGAAAACAGGCGTGACGATACTATGATGGTACAATCTTTACCAGCAATTTTTTGAATTAGTTATTCGACTTTTTCAGTACCCTATTGTCAAAACGTCAAAAATGTATGGGATTTACAAACGCTGTCGAAATGACACGTGATTAATGCCTTATATTTAGTCATTTCGACTATCGCATTCACTTGAGGAGGAACTTGTAGCTAAATAATAACAGCTGCACGGGTCGATCTTCAAGGTTAAGCTACGCTTGGCAAGGTTGGTCTGTGGATGGATTACCATCTTAACATATCGAGTTTCCTTCGTGCCTCGGAAAGCACGTTAAACCGTTGGTCCCTGCTGTCATTTGTAGATCTTTGGCAGTCGTTACGGATTGTCAGAAGCCAATAAATCTGACTCCAGTCTTGCCAAGAACTACCGTGTTACCCATTTAATGGGTTTGGAGGTCTGGTAGGCAGCCGCTCCACGTAAAATACTGGTATTCAGCTGAATCCGGTTCGACTGGAAGCTGACCCCAATGTAGTTGGGAAAAAGGCAGGCAGATGATGACTCGCATTCACTTATAGAATGGCACTTTGTCTAGCGCCTTTGTACAATCTTTAACGGTTGACGGATGACTGGTATTCTCTTCTACTTTTTCATTTTAACACTCTTACAAAAAAAACAAAATATTTTAAACCGTTTAACCGTTGTTCAGTATTCCGAATAATCCTGGTATCAACCGGTTATCCGCGCTGCGATCCGGCCCGATCCGGTTCAATCTGGTTCAATTAAATAGTGCGCTTTGTTTTGTTGTACATTCGTTTATTTGTACTGGAAACTACGTATTTGTTGGATTTTAGACGATATATTGTAATAGAAGGTTTTGTTTGTTTATGTTATGTTTTGCTGTGGTGTTGGTAAAAGGATTGCAGCTTTTCTCTAAGTTGGTAGTATATTTGTGAGTCAATTGATACTGATTCTTCGGTAGGTATATTTACTTTAATAACCAACAAAATGTTTTTTGTTTTCTTCATTCTTTGTATGATTTCAATTTATTAACCACCCCATGACATGAAAAATTTAAATGAATGAAAACTTATTTGATAGATGGTATTAAAACACGATTCTAAAAAAAGAAATACAATTGGTCGAAAAACAGAGAAGTGTAAAAGTATAGAAGTATATTATAAATAAATACACTTTTGAAGTTCTTTTTCTATCCTTGTCACACAAAATGTAATTTGTACTGGATGGCTTCAATTCAATATGGCGGGACGAGTGAGTGACATCACACGCAATTATTGCTGTCTGTTTATTATTGATTTTAAAACGCTGACACTCCGCTATTTTTAGAAATTTTTAGCAATATTTTTTAACTGCGTCTTGTCTGCTAAAAGTGTAGGTTATAACAAAAAAACTAAATTTGTTCATATCTTTTTATCGTGTTGACTCAGGACCTTGAGGAAGGCCTGAGAGACCTTGACCTCAGGACTATAGACTTCAGTATCTGGTATAAATTTAAACTTGCTAGGTCCACCCGTTCCTGAGAAAATCGGTGGTGACACAGGGACAGACGGACAAGAGAGTGATCTAATAAGGGTTCCTCTTTTTACCTTTTGAGGTACGGAACCCTAAAAACAGTCAAATACCCTATTTTCCACACCAAGATAAAGTTGTCAGTTTCGCTTAGTAAAAACACGTAGCAGAGTTAACTAATTCATTTCCCTAATTAATACTTACACAGCATTTTTATTACTCACGATAAAAGACACCCTCAGGAGAAAGTACTAGGAAAATATGACAAAAAAAGGAGTTCATTTTTCTTTTCTCCTTCACACGCTTGCATGGAGTGGGACTTATGAAAAATACTTTCCATAGTTTGTTTTTTTAAATATTTTTCTCTTCAAGTTGTTTTTTTTTTTATTTCGCTGGGAAGCTGTTTATTAGTCGCATAATCCTAATATTGCTCGCTTGAACATGTGAGCCTGGTAATACCTAGGGTAGCATAAGGTACGGTGTATGGCGGATTTAGGTTAGATATTTTAAGGTGTATTTTTAATAGTTTTTTTTTTTTAAACGGGGTTAGAGCTCTGTTTGTTTAATAAGGGTTTTTAAAGTCGGATCCTAATTTAATTTATTTATTTATTCATTTCTTAATCTTACGTCTGTCATTACAGGTTTTTCCCAATGCACGTATCCCAACATACACTAACATCTATTATTCATCTGCCTAGCCTTTTCCCAACTTTATTGGGGTCAATCAAACCGGATTCAGCTGATACCAATATTTTACGTTGAGCGGCTGCCTACCAAACCTCAACATTAAAAACCCATTCAGAATAAGAATCAGAATGCTTTATTTGTAAACATAGTTCAAATTACAACAGTGTGAGATGTTATAGATAGGTACATAGATCTTCTTAACTAGGTAACACGGTACTTCTTGTCAAGACTGACAAATGACAGCCAGGACAAACGGCTTAACGTGCTTTCCGAGGCACGGAGGAGTCTCGGTATGTTAAAATGGTCACCCATCCACAGACCAGCCTCAGCAAGTGTTGCTTAACCTTAAAGATCGGCCCGTGCGGCTGTTATAATTTAGCTACGAGCTCCTCTATGTAAGTCATATTAAAATCTATAACTAATTATAAATGATTATGTACGTGGGACCTAAGCATAGGTTAAGACTACCTACCTAAGAGAGAGCTTCATCAATCACGTACAGTCAACAAAGCCATTTGGTACGCAGGCAGTTTACTTGCAACTACTTTTAAACAATTTTGTGAGCGTGCTGAGTAGACAATTATTGTCCACCACACTCGGAATTAGGTCATAAGTTTGAAAAGTTATAATGTCCATATTAGAAACAAATGTTGACAGTGCAGTGGAAAAATCATTAGTTTTGCCTGTATACCAAATAGCTTTGTTGACTGTACATAAGTAAAGGTACCTAAAAATTTAACTTTTATTAGCTATAATATTTTTTTACTTATTTGAAGATGTCAGAGTATTGTTACCATTAAATATATTTTTCTGAAAAAGTAAGTACCTCAATAAATAAACCCCTTACACATTTTAGGTAGGTATTTATTTAGATTCGAGAAGTACTTTGAAACTCAAGTGTGTTTTGTTTTTCAATGGTTCAATTTCATTATACTTACGTAAAGACATTTTTTGTTATCTAAATTTATTTATTTAAGTTTACTTTAAAAAAAAAAAAGCTTTTCATACCAAATTGTATCCGAATGACCCCGTCCAGAAGAACCTAATATCTTGAAATTCTCCTACAAATGGTAGCGCTCTGAGATAATTTACAACGACATCTTTTCTCTTTCCGTACTTGGTCCAGTGAGTAGTGGAATGCGCAATAATCTAGACGACACTGTTTTAAAGAATAGTATAATTTACAGTAAAGTTGACAATATGTATGGGTACTTAGAGCCAATTCTACAAATTTTTAAGCAACTTAAAAATGTATTGAAATTAGGGCTTTTTTAACCGACTTCATAAAAAATTAGGAGATTCTCGACTCGGTTGTATTTTTTTATGTTTGTTACCTCATAACTCCGTCATTTATGAACCGATTTGAAAAATTCTTCTGTCATTTGAAAGGATATACGTTCCATTGGTCGCAATGAAATTTTATCAAAATCGGTTTAGTAGTTTGGTTTTTAAATCAAAATAAAAAACTTGTTTACAAAAAGACTCACAAGTAAACTGTTTCTACTCTACTATGCGAAAACGGTGCACATCCCTGGTGCGCAGGGTTCGGACTAGTTTCAACGGCATCCTGAGGGCATTCGCGCAGAGGTTCGATTGTCAGTACCTGAACCATTGCTGTATGGTTCACTTACTGAGCAATCGAAACCAGTAATATGTATATTTGGATTTTTACGTGTTTTTATGTATGTGTGTTTTTGTTATTATTTTGTTATGTGTAATTATTATGTGTAATGTGTGTGCTATGATCCATGTTGGTCGAAATAAACGTTTATTATTATTATTATTATAAAATACAACCGACTTCCAAATAAAAAAAAACACTCCAAAGCATAAAATAACTTTCGGAAGTCGGTGTTAAAATACGGAGAAACAACACAACAATTGTAAAAAAAAAAAATTGACAGATTAGGACTAAGTTGTGAATGCAAACGTTGCTAAAAAATTTGTAGAATTGGCACTCTAGTAACAAAAATCACTCGTTAGTCAAAAACCAGCCATATGAGAACTGGACTTGGTTCTGAATTGAGCTGCACGATTACTGACAAATGCTTGTACTGTCTGGACAGGTCCACTCAAATCTGTGTGGCTCTTTCATCAAAAGACCACCTCAGACATTAACTTACATGGTTCTCTTGCTGCGTAACAGTTGCATTGTATAGATTCAATGTCTTTAGTATTATATAATTTTTCGCATAAATATTTTCAATATGTTACTATTATTTTGTAGTCATTTGACTGATGAGTGTCCATGGAGTTTCTTGCACGTTCTTCTCCATAACAATCTATGCTTTGAAATGTGCATCTAGCTTTGTGTATGACTGACTGACCTTGACAATTAAAAATGAATAAATTCGCAATTTGGGTACAGATCACTAGCATTTTCATATCTTTCAAATTATAACTATGTCCCAATCCGCTCCCGCTTCTGCTTCAACCGTATCCACAACCTACAGCTTAAGTCTCCAGCCGAACAACTGCTAATTTTGTTGCGAGAAAAATGCGCAATAATCCTGCAGCTCTGCCCACCCCCCCACGGTTTAGCGTCGTAAAAACTCTTGTTGAAGCTTCAACGTTTTATACTTTGTAAACTGTGGGACATGCTAACCGTTTTGAAGTAATCTTGGGTGGTTATGCAGATTTTTCTGGGATGATAGAGATATTTCTGCGACAGTTTTGTTTTAAATAAGAATGATCTTTTTGTGTGATTGTTTCAGTTTTGAAATGTCTTCAAAACAAATGATGTTTTATTATTAAAAAAATATATATATATACTTATTATCTTATTAATATTTATTTATTTATTTATTGCATAATGAAGTTGTTAAATTTTATCATAATTGTCATCTTACTGTTATTTTTTTAGCTTTTTAATTTTAATCTTGAATTGAATTTTTTATGTTTGAAAATATGTATTGTAATTTTTCTTTTGTACTTAATTTCTTTTTTGTTTCGAATTTAATTTAATTTAGTATGACTGTTCTTTTGAAATTGTTTAAATTATTTTATTGTACTTAATTTAATTTATTCGCAATGTGACATGACATTTTATTTTTAAACCATTTGTATAAAGTGTAATTAATTTTATTTTGTAATGCGTTGTTTCAATTTTAGTATTATTGTTTTGTTTTAAATTTACTAATAAATTGTTAATCTTTCATAGAGAATTTTGTTTGTTTCATAGAATTTTATACTTATAATTTCCTGTTTTTTGTTAAAATTGTAAATATGTCGATGGTGTGCCTTACTTAATAAATAAATAAATTTGTTTATCGCATAGTGAAAGTGTCTCTGATCTGATTTGGTTTTGTAGTTATAGCTAGCTCTATGGTAACTGATTTATTTATTTAAAAATATTTGTTAATTTTGATTATGTTCATCTAGTTGCAACCTCTGGTCTTTAGATATGTCTAGTCTGCGGATAATGCAGTGGACTGCAACATTACTACTAAAAGTTTTGTTAACATTATTATGCATTATATATGCTGAAGTTGTTTGTCATCCCTCAATAAATAAAATAAAATAAAACAGGAGGAGGTTCTCAATGAGGGCTATCGAGTTTGAATTCGCCGCTAAAGGCGCTTGTGTAGCGTGAGGTCTTAGAAGTGTCAAATTTCATTGTTTATGGGCTCTTGACGCGAGTTTATTGAATAATTTTATATGATTTTTGTGTGTTACTTACTACAACCGATAATTTATGGCAGATTAAGATATAATTCTTCTACCGACAACTCCTTTAAGTCACTTTTTTTAGTCGGAAATGTATGTCTTTCTTTTTTTGTCGAAAAAACGAGACTTCAGGTCACTGCTATAAAATTTTATTGCATTTTCACGATTAATTCGAACTTTGCCTCCGTGCACGTAAAATCGTCTTCTAACATCTGCTAAAGGACCTCACTCGCTAGTGGCGCTAACTGGTGAGCGCAAAAAGGGTAACCCTCATTCGGTTTTTGTACGTTTGTTACCTCAGAACTCTGCCATTTAAAAAATACTTGTTTCTTTTGAAAGGATATACTTCCAGATTGTTCCCATTTCTTCCCAATCTTGCTCTACTGATGGAATCCATAGCAATTGAGGTAACCCCTCCGATATTATATGCATATTCTAAAAGTATCATTAGGTAAAGTAGAACAAATAAAGAATACCTCGACCGGCCAACGCAACTCCACAATGAAAAGTATTTCACGGGTGGCGATAAAATAAATCGATTAAGATAGTTTAGTGATTATGACGAAGCTAATTTTGCGGTATCTGTTCAACAAGTTGTGACAAAGATAAATAGCAACAACCAATATACGAAGAATGATCCAATATTCACGAAGTTCAGTATTGTTAGCAGGCCTAATGAAGAAACATTGAAAAAAAAACATTTAAGGCCGTTTTTGGGGACTGCTGAAGTGAAAACTAAGCGAAAGCTAAAGCGTTCGGTGACGATGATGCAAAATACATGGGTTTTGTTCACCCAAAAAGTACACACAAATTCACAGTATACATATAGCTCATGGAAAGCTATTTGAGACGATGACGAGTTCCATGATTTTTATTCACCCAAAAAGTGCTCAACGCGCCTAAAGAAGTTATCACTTCAAAAACATCCTTATTTGAACTAGACACGTGTAATTTAGATAAAAAATAACACTGTTATCCTTCTTCCATTTGCAAACTGAAAATATACAACACAACTTACCTCCTAAAATTAATTTAGCTTCCTCCTCTTTCACACACGCTACCTTACAAGTACCTCGATCCCTATAGAGCCTTTTCACACGCTCCAGGTGCCGGATAGGTGCCGGTTACCCGGTAACAAACGTATTTTAAGCCGAGCAAATTGTGCCGGTACATGTGTGAGTTTTTATCGCTGAGCTTTTTTTATTCAGAGGTACACGATCACTGGCGAAGGTGTCCACTGACCAGGTTAATTGTAATGTGTGTGATTCTTTCCTCAAAGGTTTCTCACCTTTCATGAATATATATCTATGTAGTCGACCATATCAATCAAGATATATAACATCCGTTGTCCAGAATATGCAGTCTAAGGTGGACTTGTTTTTGGACAGTTTTAACGAATTTAGAAATTCTTTGTATAAATTATATTATAATTACAACACTAATTGGACTTTCAGATTTATGTAATGTATATTTTTCACTAAACAGGGTTAACTCAAAAAATATTTTTTTTTTTTTCAGAAAATGGGAATTTTTTTATTACCGTGTCCCTGTCCACTGCAGGAGTTTCCTGTATATATTTATGCTTTCATGCAGCTAGAAAAAAGATATTGTAGGAATCTTGTAGAAAGTTTGATTTTTGTAGTTATATCCCTATTGCTTAACAATGTATGTACATATGTATGAATAACGGTGTATTTAGCCATCTAGCGTCGAGTAGCGGAGATATGTTTAAATCTGTGTTATTGGTCGGTGGATATTGAGATAAGGCGTTCGATGGTGAGCATAACTAAAAATCTCAAATTTGGGGCCCTTTAGATCTAGGTGTGCGATATTATAATGTCTGGAATCTAAAAATCAGATATATGTGTCCGCTGTGTTTCTTCTGAGAATAGTCAGATAGGAACTGAAGAATCAAATCAGCGTTAGTCAGTAGACTCACTAGCGCAGCCGTAAGGCGAACTTTCTTTCGTTTTTATTTTATTAACCGAGATTTTTTTAAACTTCGTGAATTATAATATACAAAGGCTTTTTAATTTAAGTTTTATTCGTTTGATTTGGAAACTTGTTGTGTGTCTTTTGTGTCTGTATATTCTTCAATGATACCCAGTAAAAAAATCTTTATTTCTTCTTAAAATACGTGTTGCGCAGACCCCAAGTAACATGGGATAAGGGCAAGATGATGATAATTTCTTCTTAAAAAACTATTAATTTCTTTATATTGTGGCAGAGTGTTTATTAAAAATAATTTACTGTAATAAACATCATTCATCAACATTACGTATTCTATTCACAACCGGATAAGTATCCAGACTTCCGGAGTGTGTACAAAAACCCTTAGATCCACCCCATAACATTGCATAACACTAAAATCTTCACCTAATTACAAATTAAAATGTTACCTCCAATCCCTTTCACTTAAATTATAACCGTGATAACCGCTATAACCGTTATAAAGGCTTTGAATTACAGATTACAACATTAATATCTTCACCGGGTGACAGATTTAGTAATGTAATTCCGTTTTAACAAATGGTCGTATTCTTAAATTAACACCTTTGTGATCATTGTTGAGTGTTTAACAAAAGCCTGTTATTTCGACTTTGAAAAGAATAATTTCAGGGTCTTAGCAAAATATTTTTGTTTTAGAGATAAAAATTGAGTTAAGATCTTTTTAAGTTAAAGATGTTTTTTCTTATTTTGATTTTGAATGGACCTATTTTGATGTTTGTCATTGGATATAAAAGAATAGATGAATGGGACGATGAAATTCAAATTCGACGTGAATTTTAGGAAAGTGAGGTGAAGGTCTTGATAATGTTGACATTGACGTTACGTTTGTCAATAATTTTTGAAGAAGATTGGTTTGAACGAAGTCTAGACTTGTCAAGAGTTTTAGTGTTATTTTTGGTTATTTGGAGTTGTCTGGAAACGGGAAATTATAATTATATTATCTATTCTAATATTATGAAGCTGACGAGTTTTTTTGTTTGCTAATCGCAAGAAGTAATGGTTCGAATGGAAAAAATATTTTAGTGTTGGATAGCCCATTTATCGAGAAAGGCTACATAAAATCACGCTCCGCACCAATAGGAGCGGAGAATTAATGAAATGTGACGCGGATGAAGTTGCGCGGGACAGCTAGTATTTTATGTAATGATCTGTCTATCCGTGTCGTGCGTCTTGTGTTACTTTTTGGTCTTCTGACAAAATATCTGGCACTAGTCTTACCAAGGGATACAGTGTTACCCAGTTACTGGGCTGTAAGATCAGATAGGCACCATGTAAAATGCTGGTACCCAGCTACATCCGGTTAGGCTGGAAGCCGACCCTAATATAGTTGGGGAAAGGCGAGACTTAGGGATTTGTTTGGTTTACCGGTGTGAATTAGGATATTTTCTTTTTTTCTAGTACAGACAGTTACCACAATTAGCTGACCCACCTTTGCATAAAGGTTGAAATTTTTTAGAATACGAATCGATAGAATTTTATAATTCTTTTATATTTATACCAACAAAGTAAAAGAATTATAAAATTCTCAACCATTCATGCAACTGTGGGTCAGCTTATTCAACTAATTCTATAAGTACAAATTAACGAATGAGAGTATATGTACAGACTCACCGACTCCACAGTCAAACCATTACTAGGGTTTTAAGGGGCTTAGTTTATAATTTAACTAAGCAATATGTTAAACTAATGAATAAAAAAAAAGTGTGGTAAATGACTCCAGTCAAAGATTTGAGCCACAGGTACTAGGTACACCTAGTACCTGTGGCTCAAATCTTTGACTTTCACGCTGACGGTGACGGAGCCGCTGGCAAAAACGAGTACATAAAAATATCATGCATTTCATAATTTATTAAACTGGTTTTTCTAAGGTCACAGAAATACCGAAGCATAATAATTAAATCTCCCTAAAATGTACTTTATTTTGATAAAAGATAACTTAATGAAACTCGATTCAGTAATGAAAATAACTTTCATATAGAAAGCCTAAAATTACTAAGTAATATTCATTTATTTTAAGAGCTTATTAGTTGTTATATAACTTTGTGGGAAGATTTAATACCCTCATAAGATTTTGAAGAATATTTTAATATTATATGGGACTTCGAACATCTCATGAAAAATTGTTCTTGGATTTTCGTTTAAGGAGACTTTGTATTTTTTTTTCTGTGATATATTGTATTTAGAATATTGATGTAGCTCATGGTTATATAATAACAGCCGCAGGGTTGATCTTCAAGGTGAAGCAACGCATGTTGTTTTGTGGATGGGTGAGCACGTTAAACATTGATCCCGGATGTCTCTTGTCGATCTTGTTCAGAAGTCAGAAAAATTGACGCAAGTACTGCCACGGGGTACCATGTTGTTATCGACCTTTTCTTTTTGGATGAGAAATTATCAAATGACTCCTGCCCTGGGCAGAGCGGAGAGGAGTGTCAGACTCTTGCGTTCCATGGACGTGGTGTTTGTTTCGAATAAATTCCGCAACCCTAGCAGGCTCTGGCTCTAGTGGGCGTCTCCCATGCTGACATCTCTTAGAGGTGCGCGTGGAATACAACTCGCCATCGACCCGGGCTTGGTTGTGATCGGACAGCAAACCACCCAACACTAGCCGTCCGCAGGCCCGCGCCTACGGTGACCGGGGATCGCCCTGCGACTCCCGACGCCCGGGGCGTCTCCTTCTGTTACCATGTTATCTTCCTGCATAGTTACTGGAGTGTGGAGGTCCGATAGAAGTCGTTGTATATTAAATACAGATATTCAGCTGTGTGGGGATCTAAACCTAAATGAGTAGGCAAAAAGGCTAAAGATTTATTAATTTATTTTAAGAGCGTATTAATCATTATAAACGTGGTGGAGATATTTATAGCTCTCATAAGATTTTGAGGAATTTAATATTTACATGAGTCTTATGAACATTTTATGAAAATGGTTATTAAATATTCTTAAGGTGAGGTGCGTTGTATTTTTTTTTGGGATATTTTGTATTAAGGTAGGTATTTCAATAAGGCACTTGTAAGCATGAGCGGGACTCTTCGAGCTTCATTATCTCCGCCCTTTTTAGGGTTCAAAAATACATTAAAGAACCAAATTTTGACTGCATGCAGTACAATAATTATAAACCCCGGTCAAGTGCGAGTCGGACTCGCGCACCAAGGGTTCGCAATGCCGCGTTTTTTCACACAACTAGGGCTTTTGCCGATGACTAGAATCGTGAAACACGGTCAACTTAATGTACGGAACCTTTCGTTTTTGCACTTTATCAGTTTGTAGTGGTTATCAATGTTGATTTCAGGAGCTGCAGTAGTTAGGAATAGTTTGTCGGGCTTTTATCAAAGTAACAAGTATTATTTATTATTAATATTATTAAGAGGAAAAATTATTTTTGTGTATGTTTGTAATGAATAAACTCAAAAACTGCTGTGCCGATTTCAAAAATTCTTTCACCATTAGAAAGCTACATTATTAGCGAGTAACATAGGCTATAATTTACTCCGTATTCCTACGGGAACGGGAACTATGCGGGTGAAACCGCGTAACGTCCGCTAGTAATAAATATAATGGAAGCACTTGCAGCGTTTTGTACAAGTTACTGAAATAATTATACCATAAAATATCCATTGCCAGTATCAATTAAAAACGTGCACAATAGCTACCTATTTTTAAAAGACTTGTTAAAGAACACTACGTAATTATAAAATTTATGTATCTATTTTAGTACATTGTATTGCTTTATTTCATGCAACCACATTTCGTATCCAGGCTATCTCCATCCATTCCAGGTTGCCTGGAAGAGATCGCGGAATGCGATATGGACGCCAACTGTATGTTTTTTAGTTTAAGATTTTCTGTATGTGTATTTTATTTGGTGTACAATAAAATAAATATAAATAATAACTCTCAACTTATAGGTACTCAGTAAAAATGAGAAAAACTTGGTTTATCTTGGGTTAATTTTTTTTGTAAAGACTTTAATATTTTGCGGAAAATGTATTAGGTACATTTTATATTGCAAAAGGAAACGTTTTTCATGCAACATTACTCCCAAATATTAAAGCTTAATGGGCGCAAAACAATGGTATTATTGCCAAAAAACGTATAAAAACAGTCAATTTAACAGAGAGAAACTTCTATCATCGAATAAGGACTCAATCCGTAACTTTCCGATTCTGCCCGAAGAATCCCGAAGTGGTACGAATGCCACATAAATTGTGGACCAATTACATCGTACACGTTTATCGCCCAACTTTTACAGAAATATATCTTTTTTATTGTCATAGTTTTTAAAAGGTTCACTGTTCCTATTATAGATGGGGTCCCTTGGAATAACTTGACAGTTTTATTAAACTGTTTTCGAATTTTATTTTTAGTTAAAACTGTTTTTTATGGTGGTGAATTTGTATTTTTTTTGTGGTGATAAATCGTGTGAAAATTATCAGCCGTTTTTTTTACGAGGTGTTTCTGAAGAATATTCTGTGTTTCGTATATTGTATACTGTGACAAAAACGCCTTATCGTGTCCAATTCATTTTCGTGCGAGTCTCAAAACTCGTGACTAAATAATAACAGACTAACGGGTCCACCTTCGAAGTAAAACAATGCAAGACGGGGTTGGTCTGTGGCCATCCAAGGACCATCTTAACATACCGAGATTCCTCCGTGCCTTGAAAGCCCCGGCTGTCATTTGAACGTTTTTAACTGTAGTTTTGGCAAGGGAGATTGTGTTACCCAGTTTCTGGGTATTGGAGCCCAAATAGGCAATATCTCCAAATACTGGTACTCAGCTGCACCTTTTTAGACTCGAAGCTGACCCCAGACTTGGCAAAAGGCAATGCAGATTGATCGAATAAATGCATTTTCAAACTGGGATTGGTACTTCTACAGATTACCTCTTACAAACAAACAAACAATTTAATTGTACCTCTTTAATACTAGTTCAAATAATCGTTTCGACGTTACTGGTTTTACAAACAACATTTCAATTTACAACTCAACCAAACCAAACCTCATTCAATTTCTAAAGAAACAATCAAAACATCGTCCACATACGCAACTCGTCTTATTTCCGACATTCCACCAAATAAATCCATTTAGCGGCCCTTCTTCCATAATACCATGAACTGGCAATAAATTGACACGTTAAGAACGCCAGATACAATTATAACTCTCGTTACAAAACAATTTAAAATGTCATCTTCGG
The DNA here is from genome assembly GCA_002192655.3 of Mamestra configurata. Classification (NCBI taxonomy): domain Eukaryota; kingdom Metazoa; phylum Arthropoda; class Insecta; order Lepidoptera; family Noctuidae; genus Mamestra; species Mamestra configurata. The sequence goes on from NDFZ01005415.1 coordinate 388,541, forward strand.
TAACAATTTCAATTTGGCAAAATGAAATTAAGTGAACTTGTTAGAGCCATTTTGAATTCATTATGGCACCATATTTTCGAGGAATTGTTAGGTTTCGCCTGTTAACGTATAATGTCAGTTATTGTATTAGTTCGAAGTGCTTTGATTGGTGCAAATTAGGGATGGTTATGGCAAAAGTTGGGGTGATTCTGTTTTATTATTTTTGGGGGTGTTGGAGCGGTTCAGTAGAAATCTTACGAGTATTAATTTAATAATCTTCTTTTATTTTTTTTTGTTATTTTTTTATTATGGTTTAGTACTTGGCCAACTATATGAAGTTGCACTTTTTCTGGTAGTTTTATTGCAAGTTCCAAGAACTGAAGTCGAGCTCCTTTGCCGCAGCACTTTTCTGTGTATTGCGACTTGTCTCCCTAAAATAGACTTTGAGAATTTGTCTTCATTCGTTTTTGTTGTTTTTTTTAACAATGACAGATATGTACGTAATACCACGTGTTCATTACAACCCAATTCGTTTGTGAATGTTTAATTGTGTCTATAAGCAACAATAACTAGATAACTTCGCAATATATTAATCTACCACAAAAACGGCCCAAAAACAATAAAATCATTCAGCACAAAATCTTGAAAGCCAAAAACAGAAACTAGCAACTAAGTAACGGAACAACAATGAATTCATACACGCAGCAAAACGTCTGACAAGCGTACATTACACGCTACATTAAAAGTTTCACCGCTACATAAATATGCGGCTAATTTGCGAAGTTCCCGGCGATTTGGCACTCGCCCCGCTTGTTGAGATATTATTTACTGCAAACTGAAAGTATTGAAGTTATCTTTTACCCCTCTTTTGAGGGTAAAAGTAAGGGGAGGCTCGTTTACCAAAGTACTTTTTTAGTGACAATAAAAGGAAAGTTTTGAATCTGATATTTAAAGATAGGAAAAGGTGAAAACTTAAGAAAGTTGATGCTTAAAAGAAAGAAAGAAAGATACTTAATCAAGACATTTAACATTGTTTAGACACGAATATTATCATTATAAAATTACCAATCTCAAGAGGAAAACTTTCTCTTTTCCTACTCCACTGACAATGAAAGTTCCACAAAACATCCTCCCGAAAAATAATTAGGTTCGAACTCTTTTAACCAAAGTTTACCCTAACAATATGCCCAAGGGTAAACCCAGAGGTAACGGGGTAATGATGAGACGAACTCATGATAACACAGTTAGACAGAAAAAAGTTTAAATCGTATGTTCACGCGTTGTAAGGGTTTTTTATTAGAAAACTTTAGTCATTTGTCCTCATGTATGTTTAGACGGGGATCTGAAGCCAGCGAGTTGATGAGCGGAGAGGTGGCGGGAGCGGAATAAGTGTAAGATAGAAAGTAGGTAGTTTTAAATGTCTTCAATCGGCGTGGCATAGAAGTAAATATCAGAATTGTTTCTCATGGCTTGCATGGGAGATAGTTTAAGTTATTTATCTAGGTGCATAAAAGTCACTGATTGACATAATTATCAAGGCACAGGTGAATTAACTGGGACTAATAACATGAACTTTTGCACATTGTTTTTTTGATGTAGGTGAGCACTAAGGAGGGATTTTGTACTAAATCTACACAGACGAAGTCGTGGGCAAAGTGCTAGTTTAAAAATATGATAATATTTTATTTATAATGGTGAAGATTTTATGACGATGGCCATTTTCCAAAAACTTTTCTTTGGTTACGTTGATCTAAATATAAGTGTACGTTTAAGAATTGTTTAAGTTATTATTTTGTAATATTCAAACTGTCTTGTTAAGGAAACAATTGATAAGAACAATGAAGGTTAACTTTGACTTTGCGATCGAAAATATACTGTCTGTCAGCTTCACAATAAAATTTAATTATTAGTTCAGAAACAATCGAAGACTTTCAAATCTAAACTCGACAAATTAGCTAAAGAGTACCCTAAAGTTGTGACAAAAAGGGTAATTTTATCTTGTAATTTGTTCTACAAGGGTAACTTTTAGAAATATAATAATAACTTCTGAAAGGCACTAAGAACTGACTGTAAAAGTTTGACGACATCGATTTCCTGTAAAAAGTCAATGTGACCGTTGTTTGAGTTTTATCTTTAGGTCTAAAGTTAAACAATAAACCCTGGGTCTAGACAATAAAGGCCTACAGAGTTTGAAAAGAATATTGAAAGACGGGATAATTATTTCAGCCCATTTCTTGTTGGTGAAATCTGTTTATGACGTTTTGAAATTAAAGATAAAGATCAATCATTTACTCAGTTAAGAAGAATAATAAACGTTTAAAGCTACTACTGAGCTAATATTTCAGTAAAAAAATATCCCAAGGAAACATACTTCCGGGGTAAAAAGTATCATATGTCCCATTTCAAGAAATGGTTTACCCGTGTGCGTATAACTTGTTTTATCCATTCAGCCGTTAAAAATTGAAAGGTAATGAAGAGACAAACAGAGTTACTTTCACATTATAATATTAGAAAGGATTTAGTTTGAATAACAGGCTGGGCTATAAAATTTACGCAGTCACGTAGGAAAATTAAAAAAAAATACCTACTTTAACCGCCTACTTAGTGCCCCCACAATATCATGTAACAACTTGCTCGCATGTTTACACAGCTCTAATAACACAAACTGTACTCCTGCTGCTACATAGTTACTACACAGTTAGTTAATACACGTTTGTACCTCAAGCTGTCGGGGGGTAATTAGTTGGCGATTTTTAATTGTTCCAGTTTTCATAGCTTGAAGCTCTAATAGCGTTGAAGATATAGGTGTATGCCAGAGATAAAATTAACACAGTCACGTAGGAAAATTAAAAAAAAAACCTACTTGTAACCGCCTACTTAGTGCCCCCACAGTATCATGTAACAACTCGCTCGCATGTTTACACAGCTCTAATAACCCAAGCTGTACTCCTGCCACTACACAGTAAGTACACAGTTAGTAAATACACGTTTGTACCTCAAGCTGTCTGGGGGTAATTAGTTAGCATTTTGTAATTGTTGCAGTTTTCATAGTGTGAGGCTTTCGTGTTTAAGCGGATGTTTTGTTTTGTTTCAGTAGCTTTCAGTGTTTATAACTAAGATAATGACTGTGAATAAATATGATGAAATGATCTCGAGTAAAACTTGCTACACAGTGGAGGGTAAAAGATAATATTTTGAATATTTATAATAATATATATGAATTCTGAGATAAAAATGACCAATATTAAGTTTATCTTCTCTTCACAAAGTTACTTAATGCTAAGGTTTACAATAAACAAACCAGAGTTTAATTTTTTTGAGAGAGTCGTGCCTGATGTAGGTTTATATAAGAACCTGAATAACAAGTCTCCAGGTCCCAATGCGCGGCTGGCACCCGCTATGACCTACATATAACAGTTTAAGACAAGGGTTGATAAATTTAGCACATTGTGTCCAAAAATAGTTACACCACTAATTTGCAAGAATACTGCGTGATGTGCCAAATACAAATAAATTGTGCTTAGGAGTAAATAAATGTACTTGGGGTTACAGATGAAGTGAGATTGAATGAATGTGAATCTCTAGAGAATTATTGTCCATAAGGTCAATACTCAAAGATTTTACAAAACAAATAATTATTAATCATCTTCCGGATACAACAAACTACTCAAATAGAGCAACAAACCTCTAAGATAAAAATAAATAAATAAAAGCTGCATTATTGACTTTATTACTAAATGTATCTTTTACCCCAAAACAAATAAAATACCGAACCAATAGATACAGAAACATTTCAGTCTTGCATCTTCAGCAAAATAGGTTAATATTTCGTGCGGTTCCTACGAATGAACGGAATGAACGAGATCGAACCGCTCAGCAAAATGCATTTCGTATGCTTCGAAATTTACAACGTATTGCCTTTTCAACGTGTGTTTGGGTAAAAGATACTCTGCGAGTCGACGCTGTGTAGAATTCGTCATACAATTTTTGGTGCACTGTATTTTTATCTCATCTTTTATCAAGTTTCTTGTTGATTGAGTTACCATTTTGAAACACAGATTGTACTTCGGGGAGAGTGTCCAGGAACTCCACGATCTCATCCCACCGGCCCCCTTCTACCATCGGACATCTAGACGCACTGCAAGTTACCATCCCTACCTTGTTGCTATTCCACCAATTCGCACTAAACGTTTCCAAACGTCTTTTATAATGCGCACAGCAAAGGAGTGGAACTCTCTGCCTGCGTCTGTGTTTCCGAACGCATACGACCCTAATCTCTTCAAAATTAGAGTGAACAGGCTTCTTCTGGGTAAGCTCGCTCCATCGTCGACTTTGTCTCTGTCATCTATGACCTAGACTAGAGTCAAGAGCAAACCCATATTAAATAAAAAAAAAATAAAAAATAAAAAAAACTGACGACTACGGACAGCAAAGTGCAGGCGTTTTTATTAAACTTGTCTTATTAGTTAGTATAGAAGGGCCTACGCACACGGAATGGCAGAGGATTAAAATGTTTACCAAAGGATATTCAAACTTCATCTTCATCATCACTATCAATCAGCCGAAAGACGTCCACTGCTGGACATAGGCCTTCCCTAAGTGTCGCCACAACAACCGGTCCTGTGCGTCTCGCATCCATCGGCTATCCGCGACCCTCACCGGGTCATCGGTCCATCTTGTGGAAGGCCTTCAAAATCTACTAGGAATACGACATAAATGCCAATGTTTTAAATTGATTCCGTGGTATCGAAAGGGATTTCTTGACAAGGCATTGGAGAGCGCGCTAAGGTATTCCGTGGTGGCATGTCGCGGGATGTGTGGGTAGGCCTCGATCAAGAATACATTGGTAGGCCGCCGGAATGCTACAGTATCTAAGCGGCTAGTGTGCGCTGACCAGTGGCAAAATCCTCTGTCATTCCGTGCCGGTGTGCGTAGGCCTTAATTTGGTTTGGATAATATCCTACTCACACTTGGCCGGTTTTTTTAAAATATCTTTCTTATTAAAATTTTACTTTAAGTATAAAACACCCTAATTGGCAAAACCTAGCTCCATGTTTGTGGGTTTTATATGGCGCTTTCACTAAAATAAAACAAGTTGCTAAGTTTCATAAATACTTAACTAACTATATACACTAGAAATAAAAATAAAATCTCCTAACTAAATAAACCCTAAAATATGGCGTCAAAAAATTCATCCGCATCGCTGTCGACTGGAAGTGTACCCAAAAGACTGGCGGCATTGCCACGTTGTATGGCAATGCTTAATCTTTGACCAAGGTAAAAGCCAGCCCTTGGGTCACGTGAAGTGTCAACTAAGCGCCTTGAGAGATCTTTAAATAAGTTATGTGCACTCGGACCCCAAGACCCGAGAGTTTCAACCCCAAACGGCTCGAAAATATAACTACCAACAAGTTTATTATATTTCCGCCGCTTGAGGTTCTCTGCAGCCGCAGCGGCAGCGCCAGCACAGCACGAAGAGCTAGGAAGATGGGATGGCGCAAGAGTATCGACACAAGTAGCGTCCCACACTAATGGCCTACCCATCTTCCATGGAAATAACGACATGCCGTCCGGTCTCTTGCCATCGTCGCGTGCCAGGCCATTGGGTTCTAACACAGCCGGAACGCCGACGGTGACAAGAGCTCGTCGGATGATGTCGTTAAGATTCGCGTGCCGCGC